>JAHDVE020003429.1:0-72766 GCA_022606495.2 Halesus radiatus | reverse complement strand
AAGTATAAAAGTTTAAAATATAAAAGTTTAAAGTATAAAAGTTTAAAGTATAAAAGTTTAAAGTATGATATGTATCTTATAATTTAGTGTAGATTAATAATGAATTACATATGAAATGTAAAACTTTAATAATAATTAAGTGTTAATTAAAAAAAATATTATAGAACATTGAATAGCATACTTATATTAGAAATTAAAAAAGATTTTTTTTTACTATTAACATTAACATGAAAATAAATTCAAGATACAGCTATTTTAAAAACATATTTGCTTGATAATTATATTTAATTGACTATTAACGCTTTTTCTGATTTCTAAAATTTTAAATTTGTCTAATTGTAAACCGGTTGTATTTTTTATATAAAATTATTAAACCTTTATTTATATCAAAATATATTCCTGATGAGGAAAGCTTCGCTTTCGGCACATCGTGATATGTATATACTAATAAAGTGGTGATAACAAAGTAATTTTTAATCCATTTATTAATAATAGTAATAAATGAATGATTTGTCATTATTAATAAATTATTTTATTGTATTCTGTATATTCCTGATGAGTAAAGTATAGCTTTCGAAACATGTTGATATGTATATATTAATAAAATGCTGGTTACAAAGTAATTTTTAATTCATGCATTAATTTGGATATTCTTTAATATCAATTAATTCGACCTTTTTCCTACTGCCTACCTTGATAAAAAAAATATGAGCACGCCACTGAGTATTAGTAAGTGATTATTATTAAATCTCTTATCTTTAAAAGTATTTACATCATAATAAAATAAAATCAATAACAAAGTTGGAACTCCCATTATTTATAGTAAACAGTTACGCTTTAAGCATACGTCTGCGTCTTTCAAAGTTTTTCATTCTTATCATTACATCCCACAAATCAGAAATATTATATTAAAAAAATTAAAGCTTGTTTATAAAAAAATTGCTCCTAATTTAAGGCTTCAGTCAGGTAATTTCTCAAAGGTTCCGATTATTTTTTAAGTACAACGTGGGTACATATTATGATAATATACCTTCAGGTTACCACCAACGCGCAGTCAATGCGCTGAGGCGGGGTTACATGACGAAATAACACAGGCGTGAATATAACGTACCAATATTACACTGCCAGAATTACAGAATTACGAAATAATACATAAAGAAAATTACACCTACTAAAATTAAGAAAATATGTTTTTGATAGGCTTACATTTAAAAATAACAAAATCAATATACATGTAGAGAAAATGCATTATTTGAAAGAGCCGGTCCAATTTATAAAAACTACCAAAATGGGCGAAGCGGCATCGCCGACCAAAATCCGCCATAAAACAGTGCTCCGAAGACGCCCAGAAAGCCAAGCGGAGCGAATGAGAGATCATGGTGCAGGTGACGAACCTGCTAATCGGTTCGACCACCTGAAACCCGGTAATCACAAAGAGCTGATTTAGTGATCCGGCTCACTAAACCGAGCCGCTTCGCCCACCACCACATTGAAGCACGTGACGTTGGAAATTAATTTGAAAGAGCACTCATTTAGCGAAAAAATTCCTAATTATTATTTTCAAATATGCGTCAAAATAAAAAAAAGAATAGTCAGGTCTTCCAAAAATTGAATACTCAAAAATTTTATATTATTAAAAAAAATTAATAATATAAAATTAATAATATAAGAATCATTGTTAAATTTGAAGATTCCATCTTTGATTTGAATTTATAAACAAGAACCCCGAACAAAACCGGACATGAACCATCAGTTATATAACATAATTATCTACTTCTAAGATATGCACTTGTCAAACAATGGTACCATTAAACTTACCACACTTAAGTTTGTTACACTTAACACCTACCTACTTAAGCATTCAACAACTTTTCACTTTACTTACTTTCTTCAATAAATTATGATCTCTATCTATTATCTTCCGTCATAAAAAAATATTCGTTTTAGATTGATTTGTTTTATGCAATCGGTAGCTAGTTACCCTTTTATCATTTTAAAAATAAAATAAAGAGTTTTTAATAACTTCGTGTAGAGTGGGCACGTATTATATTATATGATAAATTGCTTTCTCAAATACGTTGGCATTTAAGACTCCATTAGTTGACAACGTAGAACTCATCTAAACAAATCTGTTCCCACGCAATAAGGAACTCCAGTCCAACTTTTTAATAAGTGTTCATAGTTAAAATAACATTCAAAGTTTCAATTTTTCAAAGCCCGCGAAAAGGCTCAAAATCTATGGCCGGTCGGTTTTTATCAATTTTGAGGTTAGAATGTCAAATGTTAAAACAAGGATGAGCTTTACCGTACATAATTTTATATTCTATCTATAGTAAACCATAAGCAAAATAATTATGTACCTTTTTAGAAACTTTAACTCAAAGAATAATAATAGTTTTGAGCATTAACATTATCATAATATCCATATTGATAAATGGTTTGATCAAGAATACACTATTTTACATGATAAATAATAAAAAAAAAATTATATATTGGACAACAATTATAGAGATTACATTCGCCCAAATTAAGTTTAAATTTCGCCAAAACTAAAAAAAAAAAATATTTAAAATACAAAACACAATCGTAAAATAAAAATGTTCATACTAATGAAAAAACAGAATATGCACGTGACGTCAGATGTTCCAAATGCAATGGTTCCAATCCAAGGCGTTTTGATGACATGATTTTTTATTCACTTTTGAATAACGATTTAAAAATTCTACGAAAAATTCTATAAAATAAAAGTTATATATTCAGAATCGGCGTTTGCTGATCAATATGAATATATATATATTTTTAAAGCGATTGTATTTTTCACTAGAGTTCCTTATTCAGGATCTTATCTGAGTTCTAAAATAATGAAAATTAATTAAAGAAAAGGTTTTGTTCGTGGTTAATTTATTTGAGTAATCGATGGGAGACTGCATTTTGTCCTTGACATTTTGTATAGTCTATGAACTACTGTAAAATATGAATTCGTAACCAAAATAATGGCACTATTCCATTATAATTTATTGTATCTCTTTAAAATTCATTAATTTTGTCGTGCATGGTGCTTTTTAAAACTTCCGGTAAAAATAAATATTCTAACAAAGTAGGTAGAGTAATAATTGAATTATCGTGCACATATTTGGGAAGTATATTTACGAGAGATGGAAAGACTGATAGGGATATTTAAAGAAGGGTGAATGCAGCAAACTCCATTGAGGGATGACTTAATGCAGTTGGCGCTAATAAAAAAATGACCATAGAAGCAAAACTAGCAGTCCACAAAGGAGTGCTGATACAAACCCTGATGTATGGTAGTGAGGCATGTAACTTGCAGAGGAAGGATGAAAGTAGACTGAATGCTGTAGAAATGAGAACGCTGAGGCAAATGTGTGCAAAACCATTTATGATCGTGTGAAAAATGTTGAGTCAAAGAATGCAAGGCTGATGTAAGTTTAAGAAAGGGAAGCTTAGATGGTTTGTGCAAGTAGAGCAAATGAACGAAGAGAGGAGTATAGGGAGAATATATGACGCGAGTGGGAATGAAAGAAGAAGCCGGGGAAGTCTGAGGAAGACAGAACGATCAAATGAATCAAATGGTTGAGTGAGGCCATGTCAGAAGTCCGAATAACAGAAGGGAATTTATAAGACAATGTATGAATGTGGATGAGGCGAACAGTGAATCAAGAGTTATTTGTCGGTCCTTCCACTCTGCCTACCTCTGCGAAGAAACGCCGTTATGCTTAGTTAGTGTGACGAGGAGTTTTTGTAATAAAAAAAATACTTTTTTTCTGGCGTGGGTGTGTCGGGTGTGATATACACGCTCCATTATGAAAAGTAAACACAATAGTAGGTAGACAAGATTTTATACAATATTGAGGGTCTATTTCACAACCTCTCAGCAAGCTGTTATTCTAATGATCAGCTTATTGAGAGTTAAAAACGCACAGAACTACTAGTTTTGAGCTGCACATTACTCCTATTTCAAGTAGTTGAGCAGGCCCTGGGTATTTCGCTAGCTGTCGAATGAACTTCCACAGAGTTTGAATATCACAACAGGCACAAATTCACCCCCTTTTCAATATTCACGTATACGCTGTGGACAGTTCATTCGAAAGAAACAAGGAAAATGATATTTTTTCTTTTTATAAAATTTTAAACAAAAAACAATTATCTTAGAGTTATGATGTAGGATCATCCCCTTTCGAAAAGTACCACTAATTTCTGAAGACCGTTTGGTTAAAGTAAAAAATATCCACTTGAACCTTGTTCGGATTATGTTTTTTTTAAAGTTAATCTGATTTCCTTATCTTTTGAGTTATTTAAAACCCTTTAAATGATGGCAGCGATTTCACGTTTTGTGTACTTTTAAATGTCAGACTGTATTTGCTAAGAATTTGAAATTAATTATTAAAATCGAAGTAGATGTTTGGAATATTTCATCGAACGATCATTTAGAAATGGAAATCTCATTATTTCCTTTACTACATTTTTTTTCCGACGGTTCTTTCCCTTTTGCTCCCAGTAATACTTCTCCCAGCCTCTCCAGGTCGATTAGCATATTGTCCACATATCTATTAAGCCCCGTCTTGGTTTAGCAAAGGGCCTGGTAGCAGATGGCTTGGCTTCAAACACCTTAATCGCTTAATGGCTTTGTCCTCCCCCGCTTGGCGGACATGACCTATGCATAATCTATACTAGTCGGCTGACTCCCACAGGGTTAATGGGTCAGGGAACGTATTTCTTTGTTGCTACTGAAGTAAATAATACGACTTACCTCGTTGAAATACCTTCCTTGTTTGGATTAATAGTAAAGATAGGGTTTTTACCGGCTAACTCACTGATAAAATCACTCAACGTAATAACGTTTACTTTCTTTCAAAACTATTTTCCGTGTTTATTTAGCAAAAAGGGGAAAATTCGTATATTCGGTATTTGACTTGTAATATGTATAAATAGAACGTTTTTAACTAACTAACTAACTAACCATCACGCTGTTTCCCTGCAGGGGTAAGCAGATCTTAGCATACACTTCTCGCTTCATTTACATTCATACAACGCCTCATACATTATCTTCTGTTATTCCGACTTCTGACATGGCCCGACCCGAGTATTTGATTCACTTCATCGTGCCATGTCTTCCTCGGGCGTCCCGGCTTCTTCTTCCATTCACATTCGCGTCATATATTCTCCTTACACTTCTCTCTTCGTTCATTCGCTCTACATGCCCAAACCATCTAAACGTCCCTTTCTTAATCTTGCTCACGACGTTTACATCAGCCTTGTATTCTTTACGAATCTTAACATTTTTCACACGATCATACATGGTTTTACCACACATTCGTCTCAGAGATCTCATTTCTACAGCATTCAGTCTATTTTCATCCTTTCTCTGCCAGTTCCATGCCTCATTGCCATACATCAGGGTGGGTATCAGCACTCCATTGTGGACTGCTAGCTTCGCTTCCTTGGACAACTTTTTGTTAGCGCCAACCGCGTTCAGTCCTCCGTTAATGGAGTTTCCTGCATTCACCATTCTTTCAATACCCCTATCAGTCTTTCCTTCTCTCGTAAATATACTTCCCAAATACACAAACTCATCGACCTGCTCCAAGTATTCATCATTCACAACTATATTGCACACTGTTTTCGTACTCTCTCTTTCAAACACCATGACTTTGGACTTATTTACATTCATCATTAGCTCATTCTTCATACACACTTCGTTCATCCTAGATACGAAAGACTGTAGATCTTCCATACTGTTAGCAATCAGCACCGCATCATTAGCATACAACAGGCAACATTCTTGCATACAATTATCCATGTATAGATTGAATAACCACGGTAACATTACGCAGCCTTGCTGAACACCTTTTGTGATGTCAAACCACCCCGTAAAATCACTATTTGCCCTAACACATGCAACGCTTCCCTCGTACAGAGATGCGATTGTCTGTATAAGATTTGTATTCACACCATACTTAGACAACACCTTACATAACTTTTTTCCGTCAACTCTGTCGTATGCTTTTTGTAGATCTACAAAGGTACAGAAAAGTTTCTGTTTTTTTTGCCAGCAACTTCTCTGTGAGCATACGCAATACAGCGTTTTTGGTTTGGATATTTGATTTGACTTAGGTAATCTTATCCAACAGGCAGCAGCTTAGCCATTCTAAGCTAAAACTTGAACGAAGAGTGTTGTCTGGGGTAATTTAAAAAAAAAAACAATTGTTTCACCGTTTTCTTACTACTTACAAAAAAAAATTTAAAAAAAAGAACTAAGGAAAAACTACTCACAATAAATGATCTAACAACATTTTTTCTGAATCTGTCCTTAATAAATCTATTATTACCCATTTAGCTATTTTTGGACCGAAGTTATTACAGGTAATAATAACATTGCTTTAAATCCTTGCTGTTTAATCTCTTAGCTGAGATGTATGAAAGTACTTTTGACGTGTCTAACCGTGCGGTGATAGCTTTAATGTTTCGGTTGTGCAGATTATAATCGCTTTAAATGAAATCAAAAGCACGTAAATGGATGTTTTGTATATTATTAAAACCGATGTTATGAGACGAGACTAATTTTATTTCATCCAGTGAAAGTCGTTATAGTTTTCTTTTTTTCTTTTGAATTTATTGGCAATATATCAGTCTTAGATTAATTGATATAAATATGCTCGAGCGGAAAGATTGGAAATTAAAATCACAAATTGATAAATCCTCGGCATAAAATTCGCTAACAATAATAAAAAAAATTTAAAAATTTCTTTTTGTGTAACGATCATTAGAAATTTTCAATTATTAAAGTTAAGTTATTCTGTCGATGGTTGAGTGGCTATATGTAAAATGGATCAATTAGAAGACAAATTACTGAACTGGACAGACTATTGCAGTATTTTCAGAACAATACTCAATAGAATATTGGAGAATGGGCTCCCGGCGATCTGGATTCCCTTTATATCCCCAGGGTCTTCAGGTGTTTCTCACCCCACCTCCCAGATAAACTCTTCTTAAGGGATACTCTGGGTGACTGGTGCAATGCTTCACTAGGAAGAATGTCGGAAGCAGGAAGTCGCTTTGCACTGCTCTGGAAGGACTGTCCTGGTTTCGTGGCTATGGTCTGTTCTGGATATAATGTGTTTTTGTGTTTCTTGTTTATTTATTTATAGGTTTGTTGATGTACTCCCGCATTTCATCTTGGATTACTCCGGTTATCAAAAAAAGGAGCCACTAAGGGCTATATTCTGTCGTCGTCAGTATCTGTGCTAACCAATTTAATGTGCGTTTGTGACTAACCTCCTTCTATGCGAAAGCTGTGCAGGGACACTTGAGTGTTTAGAGTCCTTTAAACATTATAGACTGGTTTAATTAAAAAAATAGAGTTCTTGACGTGAACCCTGAAGGAGTAACCATAAGTTACTTATACCGGGGTGGGAAAGTGGCAGGTAACCTCAATTGCCGAATGGTTCGACTTTTCTAGATCTTTACATTGGTATATAATTTTGATTTTTTTTTCCCAACTAACAATTCTGAAATTCTGAAAACCTTTAAGTACATATCTTCTTCTATCTTCTATTATAATAAGAAGGATGTCCCGGGAGGACGGTGTTTATTTGTTTTGTTTCAAAATGTACAGTTTTATTCCGAACTTGTTCGAATTTTGCACACTTGACCTTAAAAATAAGAGGAAGGTCACTGTTTACACGAGTTTTCGATAAACTACCCCCCGCCCCCATCCCCTGTTCCTACCCATTAAAGCTGAATATTGGTACTTCTTGATCAAATTTCGCACACTTGCCGTTCAAAAAAAGACGAAAACTACTGGATAAGGGTAACACATCACAACCTCAAAACATTCCTCAAAAACGTTCATAATCCCGGGCAATGTCAGGTACCTCATTTTATTTAAAAAGCATGAAAATAATAATGCTCAAAATTATAGAAAGAGTAAATACAAATAGCTGTTTGCTTAATTCTATTAAAATACCTGCTTTCACATAATTATAACACTTTTTTCAATGGGTAACGTTGTAATTCAAATGGCGTATTTGGTATGCGTATATTCACAATTCTGTGAGAAATAAACGCGCAACTAGGAAGCACTTTACCCGTAATGGAGCGGGTATGGCACGGTCACTGGTAAAATCATTGATCTTGCTTTTTGAACTTACCCAGTTGGTAATGAATCTTAGAAGACTTTTAATACTGAAAACTCGAGAGTTGAAAATACTTTTATGGTGTGCTCAGGGGTTTTTTTTTCGTAAATACTACACAAGACTCCGACTGAACTCAGCTGTCCAGATCCCATGAGACTATGACACTCTCAATCAAGAAGTGGGGGGAAAAGAGATGGATAAGAGGGAGGTTGGGAAGTACGTGAATCTTCACATCTGGTCACCAGACATGGCTAATGGTTTTTCTAGCAAAGTTTCTATTCGTTTGTTAACTAACTATCACGCCGATTATCCGCAGAGCTAGGCAGAGAGGACGGACTGCCAAACAACTCAATATTGGCATACAATTCTTGATTCATTCACATTCGTACATCGTCTCATACATTCTCTTCTATTATTCCGAATTTCGACATGGCCCGACTCAAGTATTCGAAGCTTTCCTCATCAGGAATATACAGAATTCTTAATATATTCCTCGCGAGAATAGCATCGCTTTTGAAACATGTTGATGTGTAGTATATATTAATAAGGTGGTAATTACAAAGTAATTTATAATTTATTTATTAATAATGATGCCAAAAAGGGGATTACCAATCCGTTAAAGAAATTATGCGATACTTATGTTTCCAATAAAATTAAAATAACTGACACATTATACTACTAGGTTTTGAAAATTGATTATAAAACAACAGGAAAGCGATAAGATCGTCACCTCTGGATCGAGGGGTTATGAGCTTAAAACCCAGTCTTGGATGAGGTCAGTAAGGAGTGGTTCTTCTTCGGGGATCTGTTTTCGGAATTTCAAAATGAAGTCAAATATCTATAAAGATTTTAACAATGCAGCTTTCCGAATGCCCAAAAATAAACTCGAAATTTTGTTATAATAATAATGTGTCTTTCTGTCCTTAACTCACTACCAGGCTAAAAAGCATATAAGACAATACTATCTGTATATCGACGAATCGACAAGGTGTTCAATTGCTTTACACGCATAACATCTACTAATTACTGCTTGTGATAGAAGAAATATGTTATCAGGTGTTATGGAAAGATTCCTTACTAAAGCCTTACTAATTAGTATAATTTTTATAACAAATAGTAATGCAGTATTACAGTAGACATATCCGCAATATTTGAAGCATATAATTGCACTTTTTACTGACAATACGATCCTTTCCGGAACAAGAACAGTAAGTGTAAATATATCAGAATAATAAAATAACTCCAGAGAAGTCGTACATTAGCCGCTATTTATGATATTAATGTTTTACATCCAAATTTAAGGAAACTGCCATTGCATGAAACAAAATCCCGTTGTAAGAGTTACCATATATCGTAGGAAGTATCTAAAACTCCATTTTAGCTCGCTCCCCGACTGTCCGGTAAGGAACGAGTATTTCACGAGCCGCTGCAAACCCTGCGCATTAAGTCTCACAATGAAGTGCGCTTAAAGATACTTTGAATATCGTTCCAGTGAAAGACGATCATTCAGCCTCAAAATGTTTCTAAAAATGGCTTTACGTATATATTGTGATAAGGTCCGATTTGTGGGGTACTTAAGACTTTCCACATTGCCTCCTCTTTCCACTTCCTTCCCCCTCAAAACATTTCCAAAACCGGATTCCATGCACTTATTAGCATCACTTTGGGGGTTGCTAACTTAAGGATTACTACAAACGATTTATCCGTAAATTCTATACTGGTAGTTTGGAAAATAGATATGGTTTTTAAAAGACTGAAATCTTCAACCCGTGATCCTTAGATTTTATGAAATTCGTTCCGAAGACTCTAAAAATAGGTGCAACTTGACAACCAGTGAAAGCAATTTTTTACGTTTTACCAAAAATGTCAGTAAGTATTTCATATAAAAATTAAAAGATTACAGTTTGAAGATTGTTGTCTTTCAAAACCTTATACATTTTACTAATTATTCATACAGAATCAACAGATAAATCATTCGTAGTATTTCTTGAGTTAGCAACCTGGAACTTGCGTATTTTTAGATGCGGACCGTTAACGTCCCAACCCGCATGTTTGTAGTTCAGTTGAACTTTTTTGGGCGAATTATTTTATAACGTAGAAAATAAAGAGTGTGAGCCGAAAATATTAGCGTCTCCCACACGTATGTTTCCGCCTGCCTTTCTCGATCTTCGCTCCAAAGCGCCTGCCGATCTGTACGTGTAAAGGGATTTCTCAAGGATCGGATAAAAGTGTGGCCTGATGCGTGATACGTCGTACGGTTTTTTCCTACAGTTTTGACCATAGATATCATAAAATAGGCATCGCTATGACCACATACCAATTAAAATAACAACCGTTATATGCCATATTTACGAAGATTATAAATAAGTTACTTATGAACAGTGCAAATTTACATAGTTTATTTGTAATGTTTCGTTAAAAAATTAACTAATACTGATTTTTAAGTATCTTTGATTTTGATTTTCCGTCAGCAGTCGGTGAAAACCCATAAACATAAAAACGCGCGGCGCGCGTTCAAATGCTTAAAAAGCCTACGCGTCGGACTGAAGGGAAATCTGAGCGTTCGGCCTGCAGGTCGCTTACCTTTACACGTACGTTTCGGCGGACGCATTGGAACAAAGTGTTATGAGATCTTGAGTCCGAAGTGTACGTGTAATGTCCGCTAATATGATTTGCGATATTTGTGGGAAGCCTTCATTCAAATCTCTCCACCAAAAATCCATTGAAAAGGGGGAAGAAAAGGAGAGGAATCAAAATTTAATCCATAGCTGCACAAAGATAGTTAAATCATCGTGGTCTGCATATGTGAAGTGTTTTGAATTACCTCTCATACTTACGCGCAGGTGGAAAACTCCGCATTTTCTCCATTATTGGTAACATTAACACGAACAGCGCGAACGATGGGCGTATCCGGGTATTGTTGTGTTAACTAAACTAAAAAAACTTTATTACAGTAATACAATATACCGAGTCTTCTCTGTAGAGAGCATGTTTTCTTTGAAAATTTATTTATTTCCGGCCATTTTAAACAGCAGCGTAATGGTCTACGCTCTACGTATATGATATTGGGTTGCGGATTCATTCCTGCAGTGTAATAAAATAATACTACTCTTAATATTACTCTTATTTTGAACTTCAAACTTCCAAAATTTCATCAAGAAGTACCAAAAATCTGATTTAAGGGATGGGAACGGGGGATGAGGTGTGGTTTTTCAAAATCTCATATGTCATATGGGTGTGCAAAATTTCATTGAGCTCAGTATAAAACTATAGATTTGTATACAAAACAAACACGCATCGCCCGCTCTGGACATTCTTCTTTATATAACAGTGATTAAATTCCTAAATGGTAGATACTCTCAGTATCGCCCTGATGACAGAAATGAAACGTTCAAAGCCAGGTACATCCCTACCTTCCTTTTCCCCGTCTCCTTTCTTCCGTCCCCCCCCCCCCATTCATTCATTCACACAACATGACTCAATTGGGGATATCATAGCCTCTCTGGTTCTTGTTAGAAGGGGCAATTGGGATTCTTGTACGGTATTCGCATAAAAAAATTAATAAATGCTTCACAATGCAACCACAAGAATTTCATAAGCATCTGTATTTTTTTTTCAATGATGTGTTATGTTGAAAATATCTTAAAATGTCTCACATTTATAACGTGTTACATTATTAATTTAAGAGAAGTTGTTTACATCCACAGTACTCCTCATCAGGGATTCTTGTTCCAAGGCAGACTGTAGATTGTTGTGTTGGCGTTATACGATACTTACGTTGTCTTCATATTTTTTTATTATTTCTGTATCCTTATGTTTACTTAGGCATACGAGGTGTGTTAAAAAGAAAAGGTGAATTTCGAATTTTTTCGAAAAGTATTTATTTATTTATCAATATCCATTTTCTCACCTTCAAAGTAATCCCCCTCAGATATAATGCACTTATGCCAACGCTTCTTCCAATCCTCGAAGCACTTCTGGAATGCGCTTTTCGGTATGGCCATCAGCTCGTTGTTCGATTCTGACTTTATCTCATCAATTGTGGCAAAACGCTTTCCTTTCATTGGTCTCTACAGTTTCAGGAATAGGAAAAGTCGCAGGGAGCCAAATCTGGAGATTACGGTGGTTGAGGCATGATAACAGTGTTGTTTTTTAGCCAAATAATCACAAACAAGCATTGATGTGTCAGCTGGTGCATTATCGTGATGCAAAATCCATGATTTGTTTTTCCACAATTCCGATCATTTGAGCCGTATTGTAATCGAAGAAAACAGTGAGCAAAACCTTCACATTTGATCGAACTTGGCGTGCTTTTTTCGGTCTTGGCTCTTCTGGCCGCTTCCATTGGGATGATTTCGCTTTGGTTTCGACGTTATAACCATATACCCACGTTTCATCACCAGTTATGACCGTTTTGAGCAAATCTGGATCGTCGTTGACGTCATTCAACAACTCCTGAGCGATACTAATGCGACGTTGCTTTTGCTCAAAATTTAGCAATTTCGGAACAAACTTCGCTGCCACACGTTTCATGCCCAAAACATCCGAGAAAATTGCATGGCATGAGCCGATTGATATGCCAACATCCTCTGCAACTTCCCTAATAGTGATTCGACGATTTTACAAACCATTTTCTTCACTGTTTCGATGTTTTCTTCGTTTGTTGACGTGGTTGCAACTCCAGGACGCTCATCGTCATTAACATCTTCTCGGCCTTCTGTAAAGCGCTTGTACCACTTATAAACACTTTTTTGAGACAAACTAGACTCGCCGAATGCCACAGTCAACTTTGCAAGTGCGTTGGAGCACTTTATTTCATTTTTAATGCAAAATTTAATACATATTCTTTGATCCATTTTTTTCAAAAGTAAAAAATCGAAGATCACACAAAAACATGAGTAACCTTTCCAGTTGTCAAAAACAAACCACTAATCCAAAATGGCTGATAATGCTAAAATATGATAAACATATGTGTACCAACATAACAAAAAAAAAAAAGATAGTCGAATGTACACAGCCCGCGAAAATTCAAAATTCACCTTTTCTTTTGAACACACCTCGTATGTTGATATTGTTTCTATACTTGTCTACATAATTTTCTAATATAGAGTTAATGGTTTTTCTTGATGTATTTAATTTTGGAATGCTAAGCGGATTTGAGGTTTGTGTATTGGTTAGTAAGGTACTCATTTTTTCAATTAAAATTAAAGTAGAGCGTTTTTTTAACAAAGTTTTACATTAAAGAAAAACTGATTTTCTTTTATTAATTTCCACCTAAAGGTTGTACATGTATGTGACTTTAGTAATACATTCAAAATATAAGTCACAGTATTCCCCACTAGAGTTTCCTGTTCCGAGGCGGCCTGCACTTTTTTTTACTAAATATCCATTTGTCTTTATATAATCATTGTAGAAAATAATATTAACATAACCTAAATGAAATATGAAAACGGAAAAAATGACAGAAAATAAAAAGATTTCAGTCGCATCTGGGACTCGAACCTAGGTCCTCTGCCTATCCGGGGCAACCGCTTAACCAACTTAGCTAATGAGACCAGTTCAATTTATGCCATCTTCACCGATATCATATCTCAAATTCAAGATTTGTTAATATTTATTCTCCATTTCTTATCCCATATTATTGGCAGCTATCTTTATAATGATTACGAAGTTCGTAAGGAACACAATTGCAAACTAGACAGTGTCTTGGGATTATTATCCGATCTTTTATTAATATGAGACATCTATTGACTTTTTATAAAAGTCTAAAGAATATATTCAATTTTTAATTATAAATATATATATAGTTCGCAAGTTCATAATCACTCAGTTCGCTAAGCCATGTTTTGACTTTATTTTTAAAGATATTCATTTTTGTAATTTTTTTTATTGATTTTTAAGACATTATATAGTTTCGCAGCATTAAATTTAATATTCCTCTGTCCAAAAGTTGTATTAAATTTAGGAATAACCAGTATATTTTGACTTATTGCCTGATTGAGTATTTATATTCTGCAGTGGATTATTCAGATATATTAAAAAAAATTGAAATAAGACATTTTTTTAGTAAAGTTTTTTTTAATATTTTGTCCGACTTTCCTTTAACGGAATTCTTATGGGTACTGTTAAAATATTTTTTATTTTATTTGTTGTCTTTTAACGAGCTGCTTCATGTAGCTGTTTGAGGAAGATCCAATTCACCATAAAACAGGGAAAACCCCAGCTTTGGTGACTTAGCAGGGATGCTTGGGTTCATGGGGTGAGATATGTCAAGGTCTTGAAGGCGGATGACGGAAACCGCTTGACTTCGCCAGACTCTCTTGGTGCATCGCTTTGCACCGCAGTAGTAGGAGGTGGATTAATACATCCGTCGATTTCTCTCCTTCCTTTCCTTAAAAAGACCCCCCACACAGCATCCCCAAATACGACATAGGCCCTGTAGGATTTTTTTTTCTCAGGGCCTCCAAGTATTATTTGTTGATTGTAAATCACACCAAAAATGCACCTGCACCTATTTGAACACTTACATAATTAAAAAAAATCTACGTAACACCGTAAATTCGCTTCCGCTGCACACAAATATAACGTTTTAAGCTTCGTGACCGAAACATTTATTTCGTAACTATCATCCATAAATCAATTAGGAAAATGTTGTTCAATGAAAATAAATAAACATACTCGATAATGCAGCACTACCGTTCAAACGCATGTATTTAGTTACAGTCGTTAAACGTATTAAAGGAAAAAACTGAAGCTATTATCAAGAAAGTAAAAGTACGATAAGGTGAAAGTAATTAACGGAATGTACCTACATGTATTAATTCCTCTCGTGTAGAAAAATATGAGATGTTTCTAGAAAATTGCGTTCCCAAACTCAAATGGCAGAACAATAGAATAATAGGTCCAGTCGTTGTGTTTTTAATGCATATCTTTTCAGATTAGCTTGTCGTTAATCGCCAATCTAACGGCGACGGGCAAATTGACTTATTATCTGAACGTTGCAACAATGCGAGAGTGGAGAGGTAGCACTCGCCTCGAGAGATTCTGGAACAAACGTGCAAGAGATGCACCACTAATTTCCAAGATTTTTTATATATTCGCTGAGAAAAATGTTTTTCTAATGTTTCATTAATGTATGTACAAGAATTAAATTATGACTGTGTGTCAGGGTCCTTAACCATTTCACAGCTATTCTCCCCGAAAATCCCAACCACCCCCCACTCCCTTCACCTTTTATGTCTTTGTATTTAAAATATATATATATGTAAAAATTGTCGGGAAAAAAACAACATTTTACTTCTTGAATAAATGTAAAATTACTTTATGGTGTCATTTTTAATAAAAATGAATAAGAAATGTTTTGTATAAAGTGACGAAGGAAGCTTCGATTTCGAAACATGTTGATATTTATATATTAATTTTAGTTGTTCTGGAATTTAATTATGAAGTTGTGAATTCTTGCTTGTCGTTTGGGTGCCATAAATGATTTGACAGCGAAAGTAATGCTTTGTAAAGACTAAATCGCTAAACAAATAAACAGTGATTTGAAATTTTTATTTCATTCAATAAATTTATTTTATCAAAATACATCTAAATAATATAGTTCTTAAGTAAGTACCTACTTGTGTTTTCCATTTTGAAAATATTTTATCAAAACAAAACTTATTCTTTTGAATATGTAGTCTGTAGCTAACCAGAATGGTATATCTATAGGCTAACCCCAATACAACATGGCCGGTTCAATGTTTTTCATAGCAACCTTTAGCAACAGTTTTAGATGTTGGATTTCATTCAAACTACTTTCAAAACCTTCCCGTCACTAATAAGAACAAACTGCTATTTTCATCGAAACCGGTCAAGGAATTTTCGATAAAATCGAGGACAGATAAACAAACATTCATTTTTATATATAGAGAAGAGATAAACGTTTATACTAAATATTTCTTATCTATTTTAATAATATTTTAATTTGGAACTGTTTTTAGAGCACTGGGAATGAATTTTAAAATAAGGCAATGGTTTTTTTATAGCGGAAGTTTCCTGAAACACACCAAAATCGATGTATGATGAATGTTTCAAAGGATAGTAATTGGCTAGATTATTTTGATATCAATCAACTCCTCCACAAAGGCTAGAAGTGTTTTCAAACAGTATCAAACCTACGCTAGTTTTAATTTCGGGCACCGGTCAAGGCTGTTTTTTTATTCAATTACCTACTTCAATTTTGAATACTTCGATATTTAACAAACAAAATGTTTATTTTCTTCTAAAAGGCAATGAAGAAATCAACCATGTCACTTCCTATCCAGTGGCGCCATGATCGCTTTAACAGACATATATAGCTGTGCATAATAAAAATCTCGAAACAGAGTACTTTCTTCAAACAAACTATGTCTATTTGTCGAAATGAACGTAAAAGTTTTGATTTTCTTTCTTTACTAACATTTAAAATCTGTCCAACTTCTTTTTTAGTTTACCAGCAGGTATATACTGACAATATTTTGACACCTCCTATATAAAGCATGGTAACTTCAAAATCGGAATTTTACAAAAGAATGGTTTAAGCTTTGTGTGAGTCGAGCTTTTGATTGTTTTGCACCAAAATTGGCACCTTCATTGTCAATTACGTAATTATTTTGAAGTTAAAATCCTTTACGTAGGAGTAGTTTTTATATGGAACATTATAAAAAAATTCCACCAGTATATTAGGTAATATAATGATGGAGAATTAACAGGTATAAATTTACATTTATGATGATAGAAAGAGCAGAGAGCAGAGAGTAATTATAACTATTTTAAAAAAGGAAGAGAAAAATAAAACAAATCAAGTAGTTTTAAGATACGTAATATGTACAATAGATTCATAGATATACTACCATCATATGAAAGAACCATGTACTCGTATATTCTATTTTTGATATTTCGACATCAGTGTTTCTATTGGACTTTTGACACCTGATAAATTTATTTATATTATAAAAATACCACTTTTTCTCCAGAAAAAATGTTATCTATTGAAGTAAGCGGTTTTACGAATGAAATGAGTATATATAATTGGCCAAAAACGTAACAGTTAGAATAAAAATAAAATTTTAAATTTACGTTTCAATTAGTCACACAAGATCAATAGGCCATCAATATAAATCATCTGCATCTAACAGCCACTTTCTTATATTATACTTATTACGACTTTAAAATGGATTTATTTTTAATCACTTTATTGGAATACCTTATTAAAGCATATAAACCTCATTGTAATATTTAACCATTGAAGAAGATAATATTTAAAAAAATCTTCGTTGAAACGTTAACTTTATGTACTTTAATTCAATAGATATCACATACAAATATAAATCGGATAGGTATATCCGAGACACTATCTAATTCACAAATATATTCGGGTAGATCTTTGCAGTCATACAAAAAGATAGCAGTCAATAACATGGAAATTAATTGAGGATAGTATTGGTAAGTCTTAAATTTGTAGCATGATATCGGTAAAAAAGACGTAAAAGAAACGAAGCTCATTAGTTCATTGATAAGAACGTTGTCCCGGTAAGACAGAGGACCTGGGTTCGATTCCCAGATCTGACTAATACATTTTTATTTTCTGTGTATTTTTCTGTGTCTTTTTCTGTTTCATGTTTAATTTAAGATTTATTAATAATATTTTCTTCAAGAATTATTTTTAATTGTATTTCGTAATTTATTTATTATCTTGGGTAGAATATAGTTTATTAATAATTATTATAATAAGAGTTAATTTCTATAGCGCAGTTTTGTAAAGATTCAACTCAAGTTCGCTTTACACTAACTAACCTAACCTAATATAATTGTAAAATAACAGATATACTACATAGTATATCTGTTATTATAGTATATGTACGAGTATATGCAAATTAAAACTATGACATCAAATATTCATGAGCAGCAGACTCTCTTACATACACAATTTAGAATAAACTAGGGGTATAAATAATCAAATGTAAAAAAACAACTATCAAAAGTGCCAGAATATTTATACAAAATAATCTAACCTAATATAATTAGAAAATAACATTATATTACATGGATGCAAATTAAAAGAACAATTTAAAATATTCACGAGTAGCAGACTCACTTAGATGAACATTTCAGATATTATAATATAACAATTTAGAAGTTAAGGGTGTAAATAATAAATCAAATATAAAGTAGGTACAAAAACCAATAGAGCATGAGAATATTATAAACGAGTACATGGCTTTTCACTCGATACCAAGGGCATTGAATAACAAGGAGGAGAAAACCGCAACTAAATAAATTATGGAGGATCAAAAGAGAAAAATAGCCTGAATTTCTATTTCTGCGTACATGAAGTTATGTTTTATATTGGATAAGATTTTTTTAAACAATCTGATACATTTAGCTATTACCAATCCTTAATTATAAGTTTATCTTATATAATATATATGTTTAACTCTTTCTCGCGTCTTAAACATGTCAGACAAATCTTATAAACAATACTTACTTCAATTTTTGGCAAAACAAAAAAGTAAGTAACAAAAAAAGAACATCTGTAGCGGACTACTTATGGATAAGTAGCCCATAACAATTATTTTTCAATTTCACATTCAACGTTCACTCATTTGCGTATTGCATACAAATCCTGCCAAATCAAAGACCTTAGAAATAATTCATCAAAATTCGACACACTCCGATGAATAATTCATTTTCATACAGCAACGACTCGAAGGCATTTATTATTTTTAGAATAAGCTCGGACCTTCACATCCGGTGAAGAAATATCCAATGAGCTCAAACTCAACACGTGATTTAAATGTTTTAATTGTTATTGTGTTTAATTCATAGAACTCCATTTTTTATATATTTTTTTTATTATTAACTTCTGCGATTTCATATTATTATTATTGTGACAGCTGCTTCGGTGTTCAAAGCTAATAGGTCTTAGAGAATAATCATATCACGCTTGACAATAACGAGCCTAAACCTTTACATGTAAAAGAAAGGGTCTTTGATTAAATTTACTGGAACAACTATTTAGATAAACAAACGAACAAATAATCCTGATCTGTTTGTAATTAGTGTGTTTATTATGATGGAAAATCATCTCAGTAAATGTGATACAATATGATATGTACATATATATATATATATAAAAATCAATGTAAGTTTGTTTGTTTGTCCTCGATGTTCTCGAAAATCACTGGACCGGTTTCGCTGAAAATAGCACAGCTTGTTTTAATTAGTAAGGTTTAGAAAGTAGTCTGAATAAAATTCAATATGTAAAACTTTTGCTATAATGTTTTAAAATTAGTATGAAAAACATTGAACCCGCCATGATTTATTTAGGTTAGCCCATAGATATAACGCTGTGGTTATCCACAGATTGCATATTCAAAACAAGAAGGTTTTTTTGGGTAGAATATTTTCAAAATGGAAAACACGAGTAGAACTTTATGATTTAGATATATTTTGAAAAAATAAAGGTTTGGAATGAAATAAAATATTCAAATGAATGTTTCCTTATTTGGAGATACTTTCTTTCGCTGTCAAATCAATTATGGTACCCTAATGATAAGCAAAAATTTATAACTTCGTAACTTTATTCAAAAAAAAAATTCCGAGTAAGGCCGGGTACACATCAGCTTGTAAGATATATTTATGTTTCTTCACCGTTCAGAACTTAAAATGTTTGTGACATTTATCGGTATAGGTACTAACATAGTCTGAATAGCAAAGTGTTTCCAATCCTTCCCCCTCACCACCCCTGTTCATTTGATTATTTTAAAAGTACCTTTATTAAACTATCAACATAATGTCAAATAACTAGCTGCCTCAACTATGTACAGTCTCAATTCTGAAATACCAATTTACTAACAATACATATTATGAAAAGGTAAAATGCATCATAAGCATATCTCAGAAACTAAGACCAAAAAGTATGACGAATTTCGGGCAAACATAAAAACTGACTGTTAAAGGTGAATAATTGAACTTCAAAAGGTGACGTAACCTTTGACTGTTGAATCACCTTGACTTTTTCAGTGGCTAGATCTGAAGTCCAGATATCCACCACTCGTCCAACGCCTATTATTACATTACCTCACCCTATTTCCTACCACGTTCTTCCGTTGATCTACCATTACTTCTGCAACAAGTATTACAAGATAACCTTCAACTGTAGGTGTAGATTACTTTGTTCGCTGTTTCATTCGGTTTTATGCGGTAAAATAGACTTTGAATGGAATTCACATGCTTTTTCATTCAATTACTTGTTTCGATAGTCAGATTTAAGTGATTTTGTATTCAGTTGTCATAATATTTTCGACATGACAGGTCGAATTTTAAATTGTAGAACTGTATTCTATTTATTAGCAAAACAATAAAACCCTTCTAATCAGAACGGTGTAATCGTAATCCTTGTCTGTGGGCCCAGAAGTCGTATGTCAAATGCCCAGCAATTTTTTTTAAAGAAAGGCAAATATTCCCTGGTTACGAATAACCTGATAATATTTAAAAATCTCCTACTACCATCACAGTAAGCGGAAGATGTTGCTGATGTCGTAAATAGAGGACTTAGCCAGCCGAGGAATTGAACTCACGACGCCTGCGTGAGACCCAAACGCGATGCCAACTCAGCCGCTGACCGGTCAGTGTTTATATATACCCTTTGATTATCGGACATACATATAACAATAGAAATAATAATAATAATAATTGGATGATTTGCATAGCGCCATTTTTTTGAAAAATCACCTAAAGGGCGCTGTACAAATATTACTTCCTATTCTTTATCTAATTATCTACAAACAGATACAGAAAAAAATACTTACAATACCTACATACAATGGCGATTTTCTCTAAACTGCTTTTGTGCACTGAATTCCCATAAGAAATATAAGAAAAAACAACAAACTTCCAGCGTTCCCATCTTGGAATCCTTCCGCTACAATGTATGCAAGTTCCGCCAGGTTCCCGTTAAAACTGGCTTAATATGTAGTTACATTTTACGCTATTGGTTCAAGAGCGTACAGTAGATACTGTCAGTATCATCTTACTGAGTGACCTACCTCTTATCCTTCTCTTCCACTACCTTTCTTCTGATGTTTAATCCTATTGAAAGATGGCTATAATTACGGAAATTTTGACCCTCTTGAAAAAAACGCACAGAGTTGGCAATATTTACAATATATACAAATATATCGCAGTCGAATTCTATCATTCAGGCCCCACGTGAACTAACATACACTTTGTAAATTGAAAGAGTTCACAAGATTTTTTTAAGATTTTAACATTTGCGTCTCTACAGACTACACCCTTAGCAATACCCATCTATCTATATTTTGGGTATAACTCATTACTTTTTTTTTTGTTTTATTGCTCAACTAAAATACTTTTTTCTTTTACTTAACGCTAACATATTTAACAGTTGAGGTTACCCACCACTTTCCCACCGCGGTATAAGTAACTTATGGTTACTCCTTCAGGGTGCACGTCAAGAAATCTATTTTTTTTTTTAATTTAACGAATCTATAATTTTTAAAGGACTCTAAACGTCCAAGTGTCCCTGCACAGCTTTTGCATAGAAGGAGGTTAGTCACAAACGCACGACAAAATATAGTCCTTAGTGGCTCCTTCTATCGATAACCGGAATAATCCAAAATGGAACGCGGGAGTGTACCAACAAACCTATAAGTAAATAAACAAGAAAAACAAAAACATATTATATCCAGAACAGACCATAGCCGTGAACAGCTGAGGTTATCCACCACTTTCCCACCCCGGTATAAGTAACTTATGGTTACTCCTTCAGGGTGCACCTCAAGGACTCTAATTTTTTGGTTCAACGAAGCTAAGGTTATAAATGATTCTAAACCCTCAAGTGTCCCTGCATAGCATTAGCTTAGAAGGAGGTTAGTAAAATTCCACAGCCCAGAATGGTTAGTACATACATACGGTCGACAAAAGTGGCTCTAGTAATAATGGTGGCTCTGCTCTACTCGTCCGTAGATGAACATGGTGAGACGCGGAGAAACATAAAACAGTAAAAGGGAGAAACTAAATAGATTAAGTAAGAGTACTTAGAGTACTTAGACACCAGGGCAGTCCCTCTGAAGCAGTGCTTGGTGGATTCTTGTTCCCGCCACCCTTTCCAGGAGACATTGCGCAAGTCGTCAAGATTATCCCTTAAGAAAAGTGTAATTGGGGAGGGGGTAAAAAAAAAATAATGCCCTGAGACCCTGGGGATATGGAGGGGTCATAGTCGTGAACCCCTCCATAGCCGTGAACAGTGAGATTCTGGCTCAAATAAATTTCTTTGTACCTGAATCTCATTCTCGAGGAAGTCATCACAACCGTCTGCACAGTCGAGCGAGCCGTACAAATTTATTTATGAACTCTCGTGTGAGGAGAGCTAAGTACTACGTAAATACCGTAGTTCAAATGTTCCATCTATTTTTATGTCTTATAAGGCTATTTTTTCTCACAAAGTTTTTAGCATTGCATATTTACTGCATAAGCGGGACAATTATAATGAATTAGATTAAAAATCTGTAATTTTTTAAATATTTATACAAATTGAATACAATATATAAATAGTTTATCTTTTTTGAGCCGATGGAATTGCATCAATTTAATATTATTAATCCACTTCAATCAATGACATAAAATACCCCTGTGCTCATTTTAGCAATAGCAAAGATTAGACCGGTTCGTACGTAACATTTTTAACTCACTCTGGAATGTGTCTAATTTACAAATTAATTAAAAGCGTATAATTACAGTGATCTTTAAACCGATTTATATTTCATCTTCTTTTAATGACTTCCTTGTACCTCTAAATGAACTCGTTAATCTAACGGTTCTCATTAGCTTCTATTTTATTTTATTTATTTTAGAAACCAACAGTATACTCGTATGTAAAAACTGGTGTTGTCCTTTTTTTAAATTTAATGTAAGTCAAATTTAATAATGTTATTATTAAGTTCCGTTATTTTTAGTGTTTTCACATTGTGACAGCTGTTTCGGCGTATAAGGTCATTTTCGAACTGCGGTTAATCCACATTGTGACTTATTTATATGATTTTATTTACTCCCACCCCATTCTAATTTGGACGGGTTTTTAAAAATAATAATGATTAAATTTTGAATTCTTTGAGATTTTCACATTTATAATGTGTTTCCTTGTATTTAACTGATAATGTTTTCTTAATTGAATTACTTAAATGTGTTATATTTTTTTTTATAATATGAACATACTGAGAAGCGGTGAATATATAATTTTCCTAACTTTATTAATTAATTTATTAGAATAATTCGTTCGTTTATTAGTTTCTAATTGTTCAAGTAAATTTTAATCTAAGACCGTTTCTTTCTATATGTAAGGTTTTAGGTTTTTTGTTCTCAATCGGGGCGTGATTATTTACTAAGAGATGTTTTGCGAATTTTAAAGAGGTGCTTTTATTTTTATAACATCGTATATATTCTTTGAATCTAGTTGAGAAAGTCCTTCCCGTCTACCCTCTATAGGTAGCGTTGCAGTCGGCGTGGTCACATTTTAATTCGTTTATGCCACTATTATTAAGTTTAGGATTTTTACTTTTTGAGTTTTTTAGGCTTGTTCCTATATTATTATTGGTTCTAAAAGCTATATTTCAACCATATATTTTTAATTATTTTGCAATTTTTGCGATTGTTGTTATTGTTTCCTTTTCTTTTTTATGCGCTATCTTGTTTAAGGGGATATTAATGAGTCTGCATATCATTGAATGGTAAAGCTAATAATTTGTAGGACAAAGGATGACCAATTTACCAATTTATATTAAATAAAAAAACGGAGTTCTACGAATTAAACAAAAAACAGTGAATTACAATTTAATTATTTCTTTGATTATACACCCATCTGGGCTTTGACGTGAATTTTAAAAAATAATATGAAGTGCTGTCAAAAATTACAAGTACGTAGAGATTCTAAACCATAAAGTAACGAACAATCTTTTTCAAAACTTTAACAGTGACATAAAATAGAAAACAAAAACAATATTATAATAAGTCATTATACCTACATTATCCAAGCTACAATACTACATTTTGTAGGATTAATTTTCTGGTATAGATGACGCTTTACTGTATAAATGTAGTCAGGAAATACATAAACAACACCTCCAAACCTGTTGCCCAGATCATGCATTCTATTCGTTAATGAATGAGACTTAGTTGGTTGTGTAAGTGTTGCAGAAAAATGTTACAGTTTGTCTTGTGTTCCTCGTCGGTATATGTAATTCGATAGTGGCGAGGATGGCAGGACTGTTAATTAGGTTGTTAATGCATCTAAATAGCACAACTAGGTCTGACGTAACTCTCCCGTCAGACAACGTAATAAGATGTAATTGATTCATGAAATTAATATTTTCTATTGTAATTTTGAGTTTAAAATTTACATACCTAACTAATTTACAAGGTTTTAAGACATAACTAATTTACAAGGATTACTATAGCGTGAACGTGAAATAACTTTAAATTTTGTAATTGAAATAACTAAAATACTTATGGATATCTAAAAATAATTTTCAAGGAAACGTAACACTACCATCTACATTGTTTTCTGATTGTTGTGAAATAATCCTAACGAAAAAAAGATGATGCTGTTTAAACCCTAAAGGGAGTGCCGATAGATTAATCTTCTGAAACTCGCCGCAAGATGAATTAACAGAGCGTGAATAACTAAATGAAGGTTACACACTAAAGGTTACCTTCCAAGAGTTATTGTTGCTATGCAAAGGAGAGAAATAAACCTGAATGGTACATAATAGATAAAGCCAATAAGATTGTGCTGAAATGATCGTGATTCAGAACGCATTAGATCTAATTTACCTTCTAGATTCACGTAACAACAGGCGAAGAAGTAAACGGAGGTATTTATCGATCCCGTTCGTCACTTGTACGCAACCAATGCTACACGTAATATTACATTTTAGGGAACTAGTTTGACAAAATTCATTATTTGTGGAGAAATTTCCTCTTGGGGTAGAGATATAATCATCGTTTTCACGGCTACCATGTTACCAAAGCTACAGATTTAGGAGTCAGGAGTCAGGAGTCAGGAGTCAGGAGTCAGGAGTCAGGAGTCAGGAGTCAGGAGTCAGGAGTCAGGAGTCAGGAGTCAGGAGTCAGGAGTCAGGAGTCAGGAGTCAGGAGTCATTAGTCAGGAGTCAGGAGTCAGGAGTCAGGAGTCAGGAGTCAGGAGTCAGGAGTCAGGAGTCAGGAGTCAGGAGTCAGGAGTCAGGAGTCAGGAGTCAGGAGTCAGGAGTCAGGAGTCAGGAGTCAGGAGTCAGGAGTCAGGAGTCAGGAGTCAGGAGACAGGAGTCAGGAGTCAGGAGTCAGGAGTCAGGAGTCAGGAGTCAGGAATCAGGAGTCAGGAGTCAGGAGTCAGGAGTCAGGAGTCAGGAGTCAGGAGTCAGGAGTCAGGAGTCAGGAGTCAGGAGTCAGGAGTCAGGAGTCAGTCAGGAGTCAGGAGTCAGGAGTCAGGAGTCAGGAGTCAGGAGTCAGGAGTCAGGAGTCAGGAGTCAGGAGTCAGGAGTCAGGAGTCAGGAGTCAGGAGTCAGGAGTCAGGAGTCAGGAGTCAGGAGTCAGGAGTCAGGAGTCAGGAGTCAGGAGTCATGAGTCAGGAGTCAGGAGTCAGGAGTCAGGAGTCAGGAGTCTGGAGTCAGGAGTCAGGAGCCAGGAGTCAGGAGTCAGGAGTCAGGGTATGTTTTTCGTTACTCGATTCTACTTCTATGTATAACTAATTTAGAAAAGAAAAGATTAGTTGGCTGTGTAGGTGTGCAATATTCTTGTATATGCGCATACTTAGATAAGATTAAAAAAAAAATACAAAAAGTTGTCTATTATTATTATTACTATTGTTTAAAACAACTCTTTCATTACACATTTTCCATTGATTGCAGATAAATAGATTTATCACCATTATAGTCGCGTACATTATTATATATAGTATTAGCTCGAAATCTGCAAAAGCCCACTAAAGCATTAAAAGTGACAAAGTTATTTTACAAGTTTAAAAAAACTATTGTGTTTTGTTCTGTGATCATTATCGTGCATTTGTTTTATAGGTTTACTGCCTATGTGTTTTTAAATTTAGAAAAATGATATTGTAATTAAAAAAATAATAATAATTCGAAAAGGTTTTAAACCACTGTATTAGATAGTAGATATCCGATGGTCGTTCTTCCACACCGCCTGATGCGAAAGTGAATTGGATTCACTTATAAATAATATACCGTCGCGATCGACCGAGTTATACATTTGAATGCTATGCGTTGTGCGATAGATGCGCGGTGCTACGCGTCTGTTTATCGCGACGTCTGAATGAGGTTCTGAACGTTTAATTCCATAGTTCGTATAATACGCCTGAATGTTTTCATTGGTTTATAATTGCAATTAGAAATTCTTGCTTTAATGTCGTCCACATTGGGATTTCTTTTGCGAATAAATCATTTTACGTAAAGCGTATATATTTATTGGTTTCTGATTTAATTTCGGTCTATTAGTACCTATAAATACAAGTTATAAAATAATTATTTGAAAATATATATATATTTGAAAATAATCACTGGGGGTTCCTTAATAAATTTCATCGTTTATTATGGAGCCCTTTGATTTTTTAGTTTATATCACTTTTAAAAAGTGTGCCAAATCATACGTGTGTTGATTTATCTGTTCACTGGAACTGATTTATCTTGTTTTTTACAGTTAAATGGATACCTCAAGTACAGAAAATTGACTTTGTGAGAAATTTCAATAAAAGTTCAATTTTTTTTTTACCATACCTACTATTTATTTCTTGCTGTTTTTTTAAAAAAAACTTTCATTTAAAGTGTATTCAACAAAAAAATTATTAATAAAAAGTAAATAATAAAAACACTACCTGTTTGCTAAAGACTGCTGACAAGGCTAATAAATTGCTATTAACTTTTTTTAAAATATGAATACTGGACAAGAGTCCCAACTGCTCCCAACAGTCTGGAGCCAGTGAGACTATGGCATTCCCAATTGGGGAATGTTGTGAGGCTGAAGGTATTGGGGAGGGAAAAGAGAAGGGAAAGAGGAAGGTGGGGAAATATCTGGCTATTCAGATCTGGTCACCAAACACAGCTAAAAGCCATTTCAAGCAATGTTTCAATTCTGAATGGTGGTCTTTCACGAGGGCAAAACTGAGAGTATCTTCCACTCTAGAACGTGCGCAAATATATTGTATACTATTTTTTTAATTTATTAATTGTGAAACAGCACAAATTAATTAAATAAAATTTACTTGCTCACGCCGGATTTGAACCCGCGACCTTCGGATTCGCAGTCGACAGCCTTACCCCTCTACCATGGAGGCCGTCAAAATCTAACTAACAATTATTAAATTTTATCATTAGAACAAGACTTCGGCATGCATTCCACACCATGATGAGGATGACATTTAAAAAAATAAATAATTTTTTGTTTGTATTACAAATATAATATAAAATAATAACATCATATTTTTTCTATAATAATAATAACAAAGCATTTATATAGGGCAGTTTTGTGTTATTTCACTTTAAGTGCGCTATGCCTGTCTTACTGAGAGGATTCAGAGGTGTGTGAAACAGATAACGGTATATTTACCAAATATATACTCTTCCTTGTAATTATATAATAATTATAATATTTATTTATTTGTAACATACATTATTTTTAACAACATTTTGGAAAGCTTTGACTGCCCAACTACGAACCAATCCTTCTATAGGAAAATCAAATTGACAAGTTTTGTTCATATTAAGTGCTATTATACAAATATAGAAGAAAAAAAAGCTAGTATTGACATAGCATTGTAATATAATATATCTAGAGAAAAGTATAATAATTAAGTATAAAGAGTTTATGTATATGTGTTCGATAGGTTCTGGTTGGTGCTATGGGGAAAGATGCGTTTAATATGTCGAATCAAGTAAAGGTTTTTTGTATTTAACATTGTGTATCATTGAATTTAATGACTCTAAAATTGTCTCTGGTTACGAACAAATCTCGAAGAGAATTTATTAACAGAGAGTACATGAATAATTTAATATAAGGTTCACTATCTATTGAAGAAAATATTTCTAGGTTTAATGATATAATAAATTATTATGGCAATCGTATTCTAGGAGCAAAAATAATGCGCTGGTCAAACATTCTTAGTAAAAGTGGGTCGATGATCTCAAAACTTTGGTTACCATGGGTAAAGTGGCTTATCGAAATATTATAAAACTGTTGAGAAAACGACCAGCGAAATAATAGTAAAATACACTGCAAGTATTTTAGTTTTTTATTGTAATGACAGCTGTTTAACGTTCAAGGCCATTTAAAAAATTACTTAATAATAACATCATTAAATTTGATTTACATTAAATTAAGTGGATTTCTACGAATTAAACATTAAAAAAGTTAATAATTACTATAAAAGATACTTTACCTTATTTGGATAGCTTGAGTTCCATGATTATCCAGGACTCGATGCCGTTACCCTTCACGCGAGTATGTAACTTGAATGCTTATTTATTCGGTTGGCGACAAAAATCAGCGGAATATAATAAAATAATGGTAAATTTCAAATATTCCGTAGACAACTCTTACTCGAACTTGACAAACTACACACAACCTACCTTTGGTTATAGAGTAATGCACGCCATAATTTATAAGAATCTTGTGAAATGACAAATTACCTGCCAAATTAAGTAAATGCCTACCAGAATAAGTAAGAGATTCATTTATCATTCAATAAATTAAAGATTGCCCGGGAGAACATGATTAGAATTTGTCATTTTTAATCAATATCCTTGTATTTCCTAATGATTAGAATGTTTTTAGAGAAACTCTAGCTGTTGGCATTTATTTTGCAATCCAAAATACATCGCGAGCTTAAAATATGTAATTAGGTGATTGTTTTATTAATTCTATCTACGTATTTAGGAAATACAGGTAAAAATGTAACCACAATAGAAATAGCACTATCTCGGTACGAACACCTTCCTGATTAACTTAAATCGATGAGAGGACGTATCTATATATATACGTATCGTGTGAAGTCAATGTACACATTTAAAAACAGTTTTTCAGTAGGAACATTAAAGATTTAAACTTGCAAATAAAGCTATACAAGTATTTCTACATGAATTTCAAACCAGAATTTCAAATCAGAGATTCTTGGCTCTGGCAGTCAATATCGTAAGTTAAAAATCAGGTGCAAAAAACTAATTGTTTTAAAAACTAATTTTATTTATTCCGATGAGAGACTAATTTCAATGTATCTTCTTCCCCTTGTCTTATTCCGGGTCAGGGACATCCCTGACCTGCGCTACCTCATCGATCTCAGTCCACGGTAGGGCCAGCCTACCTTCACATAGCCTCCTGAGTTACTTCTACAAACTTTGATTGGGGTTGGCTACTTGACGTCTTCCCACTGTTAGAGTGCTTAAAATGGAACCCCCGCTTCTCTTCAGAGGAAAGTCGCAATTTGACATGTTTATTTCTTATTTGTTTTTATTATACACAAAATGAAATAAACAAGAGCGACATAAAAAAGAACAGCACATACATAATACAAGAATGAAGCAATGACAAAAATATACACTTGGGAGAACAAAATTTTAGACTAAATGATAATATTTGAGGTTTATTTTCGTAAAACCTGAAAAAATAATTTATTAAGTAAATGAAACACGTCGTTATAAACCACGAATATCTTTTATTTTCAAGAACCGGTTTTGCTTAACTTAAGCTTCATCAGGGTAAATATAATAACTTCAGTTATTTAACATCATAATATAACTGAAGTTAATATATTTACCCTGATGAAGCTTGAGTTAAGCGAAACCGGTTGGTGAAAATAAAACATATTCGTGGTTTATAACAACGTGTTTCATTTACTTAATACTATGTCAAACCACAAACTGATTTTTCTTATGAAAAAAAAATTAGACCGGTACCCGAAAATTTCAACGCCCTGGTTTGAGTTAACAAATTTTGGCATTCTGGACGGTGGAGAATGGTACTCATATTTAGTAGAGTGTCGATTGAGGAAAAGTTATTCATTGTTTCCGAGTCCACGGCAAGGAATGTCGAACTGGATGAGTTGCAACAAAGAAGGAGAGTCAATAGTGCAACTAATTATTTTGAAAATGCAAATGAGAAATTTTAAAATTTGAATGTTGATGGTTTGTTTAATTTCATCACATCATCAAAAGCGATGTTGTACATATTCAATATGATGAATATTCAGCGTAGAAAGGAGACCAAATGACACTAAATGTTGTACTAAGAATACCAGAAGATCGACTTCAGCTTAAAATACTTCTAGAAGGAAGGCATGCGATGAGAAACCACCAATTAGAATTAAGAAACCCATTGTTTGAAACAGTGATAGTTTTCTTTAATGAGCAGTTGTGCAGTGAACTCCAAAGAATAACTACGGCGAACAACTCACGTGGATTATAATATTACAACAGTTTGAACAGCGCACCTATACTTCATAGTAAAAAAAAATCCACCAATATGTGTGAATGCCGGATCGCACTCAAAGAGCTAGAAAACGTATGGAATATTTCATACAAGATATCTACGGTTTCGAACGGTGTCAGAGTGTGAGCCTGAAAAAAAATAGTATTTCGGTTCGCCTCAATTTCCTAATTTTTTTCTTAAACTTTGTATGTTTCAATATTTTTTTCCACTCCATTACTTGAATGCCATAATAAATCCTCTTACAATATTAACGTATACCATTTTCTCGTATTACCTAATACTTGTAGCTGTCTTAAAACAATATTTATATATATAGCTTTTTACATATAATACCTACCTCTCCACACCAACTTTTGAAATGAATCGACTCCATAATATATAATATTCGATGAAAAAGAAAAGCTGGTGACAGAAAGCAGAAATTATTTCCTTTTTTTTAAATCGCTTTAATGTTGAACTTCCAATGATTCTAACCACGAACTTCCACTGGTTCGAAATGACTCGAGCTACCTTTAATAGTACTATTGTTTATTTTTTTTTTATATTATGTATTATTTTAACATTTTACATGGTTTTGTGTACAATACAGAAAGAAAAAAAACGGTTTTGAGTTAACAAAAAAAGAACACGATGCATAGTAGGTATATAAGTGTGACGTATTTATAACATATATGTATTATAATAATGTATAAGTGCATGACACAGAGAAGTTAAAAAGGGAAAAGTTTTTAAGTTGCAAATTAAATAAAGTGTTATTTAAAAAAATATATACATATTAATAGTCTGATGTACATGATACATAATATACAAGTTCATAATAAAATATAATATGAGGTCATGACATAGTGAAAAAAGCAACTTGTTTTTATATTTTGGATGAAGTAAAGATGCATGTAATACGTAATATGAAAATATTCTAATTCAGAATATTCTGTTTAAAATCCCAATTTTCACCTTCGTAAGACTTCCCAATGGGGCGTGCTATCATCACAAAGGCTTCGGAAATTTCTGCTTTTGTATTTAATTCATTTAAAAAAAATTACATCTCCTACTCTGTTGCTGTTAAATTACTCATATTTACGAAACTTACCGTCGAGTGGGTATTTGCTTTGGTTTAATAGCATGTTACATTTCACTGCGTCCTTTAATACTTAATCATTCTCTTTGTGTGGCAACATACTCATTATTTTAATTTATTATTGTGGGTGATTTTAAAACATTATTGATACCATAAATATTATTCTCATAACTTCGGTGAAGAAAAGTTCAAGGTGAAACTACAAATCAAACACTCCAATGGTGGACTAATTGAGATTAAACGTTGCTCGCATAAAAATGAATAAACGTTTTCCTGAAAAGGGAGTCTCAGTAAAAGATTCATCGATTAAAATACGTATTTTTAAATATTATAATAAATTGTTGAAAAATCTCCTAAATGCCGATGCCACTAAAGCTGTTGATTTTCTTAAGGGAGAAATAAAATATTCGCTCGGTAAAGTAGAGCCAGGAAGCTGCAAAATAAGAATGAACAAAAATACTCCAATAAAGAAAACTAATGGTGACATACTGTTGATGTATTGATCATCCAGTAACGGGGATTTAAACCTTTTTGAGAATGAATGCTCCCATTTGCACATGCTTAGATATGCTCAGAATATAAGTGTTACAGGTTGTTGGGAATTCAAGGCGGAAATAAGCATTTGTAATGCAAAAGATTCTACGGGCCTATGTAATTTATATGGTAAAAACTACGCTAGTAAAATGATTGACACTTAAAGAGGTATAATCCCGACAACATATAGATATGGAGTGACAGAATTGTAATAAACAATAAAAAATACGAAATTTGTTCAAACTATGACCTTCCTCTATTCATATCATTTTGTGCAGTGTGGAAACAAAGCATTCAGTATCTATGAAATAAAATTGATAGAAGCTTTTGGAAATATGATTTTTGCGAAGAATTCCCTGGATATCACGTATGTGTACTTACTTACTTATGGTCACTGGCAAAGTGGTAGGGAGAAGAAGCTGGCTGATTTGCTGAAATGATCAATGGTCTAGATAAAGCGTCCGGAAAATCCATATTTACCGGTTAAACCCCATCACCAATTATTCAATTTCAAATTATTTTTTTTACCGCACTGACATATTCATTAACAAAGGCGGAGATATAGCAATCATAGTCAAGGGAGCATTAGAATATCGCTACATTAATTGCCCTTCAACGAATAATATCGAAACAACAGCAGTTATCGTAAATACCACATGAGGACCCGTTAAATTAATCTCAGCCTATGGTCCACCAAATCGTTAAATTGTTCCTTCTGAACTTGATAATATCTCATCTGATGATCTTATCTCAATGACAAATCTGCTGATTGGTCTAGCCGCTACAATAACCAAAAAGGGAGAGTCTACTTAAATACTCCGAAAATAAACAAGTTTACACAGATGCGCTTTGAACTTTGAATTTATATATTATATAATTGAAAATACACTTTGTATATACCACTTTACTTAAAATATATAAATATTTCTACATGTTTCGATTTTTTTATTCCTGAAGATGATAGCATTGCTATCGAAACATGTAGAAATATTTATATATTTTAAGTAAAGTGGTATATACAAAGTGTATTTTCAATTATATAATTAATAATGATGCCACAAAGTTATCAAGCATTTGAAGAAATTATTGAATTTATTTGTTCACAGAGATCCTAAACAATGAGTTTACTGACTCTAACATAATTATACAAGATTATCTATTGATACTTTACGATGATTTTAATGAATTTGGGTTTGTTGAGTGAGAACTAAAAACTATACTTCGGCTGTATGCAGGTATAAATTTATTCCTTACGTAGGGCATTCTTCGGTTTCATATATTTGAATTTATCATTTTCGCTGTAATTTGCGAGCGTATTTATAGTTGGATTTGAGATGCACCAGATGTGCCCAACTTATATACAGGTAACGGAAATTCTGACGTCATTGACATTATCGTTACTAAATATTCGAAACACTTTCATAGTTTACACATGTTCAATGACTTATCATCCAACCATAACCCACATCTCCGTATAGAAAAACAATTACCTGAACTATTGAATTCAATATCTGTACCTACATCAATCGCTGGTTAGGTTACCCTAAATTCGGTCACCCCAAAGCTCATGGAAGCGATAAAAACAAATGATAGCACCGCGACAGTCGAAGTGCCCAACGACGCGCAACGTCCTGACGTTCCCGAAGAGATCAAAGAACTCATTAAAGAAAAAACCAAGCTCAACAGGACTGTCAGCTGTTTAAATCACGAAGTGAAGAGAGCCCTACGATAATTAAAAAACTAGAGTTAAAATGAATTTATAACCACTCTCGATAGTGACAGAAACGCTTTCTGTTCCTCTCCAGGGACCAAATGGAATAATATGCTCAACTACAGACAAGACAAAAACCTTTCTATATAGGCTGGAAGAACATTTCTCTCCTACTACCGATCACGAAGATCACTCGTTTGTATTCATGGTGGATACTCATGTAAATAAAATCATTATGTAATGAATTTCCGACGATATTCCTATTAAATTTACAACTCCTGAAAAAAATCGTTTCCTCACGAAAATACAAAGACAAATTCGTTATCAAGCTGTGATGCAAATTCTACATTTAAATATAAAAGACCGAAAACGTTCCTCCGAACGGAAAAAAACTCCTGCAGCACATCTGCATCTAGTTTTTAACATATTTTTCCCATTTCTACGATTTCAATAAAACATCAAAAATGTTAAGTTAAAAAAATCCTTTAATTAGAACAAGATTATTCTTTTATAATAATGGTATTCTGAAATTAAATTAGACAAAAGACCAAAGAGACAAGTAAAATAAAAACAAGGGAAACAGAATCATTAGCCGCTCTGCCAGGTTCATCAGAGAAATTGCGTGGAGGTCACCATTCTCACCAATGAGGAAACAACTGAAGAATATTATGAACTTGATTTATAATTGTATTCTATTTTCACAATGGAAGTAAATGCTTTATATATAAATTTTGATTAAATTATAAAAATCGTTAAAAAAAACTACGCCCATCCGTGTTTTACTACGAGTTTAGATTTTTAAACTTTCTCTTATTATCTAGCTTAATAATAATACAACCATAAACTGGTAACTGGTAAACAATATGAAATATCACACGTTTTATTGTGATGGTAATCTTGTACGCTGAATTCGCGTACCTCGTTTCCCTAACATGGCTCGGAAACAATTAGTGAGTGATGATAATGGCGTGCCATGACTATTTTTCCAAATTCCTCGATTTCTCAGAATGAACTCGTATTTTAAATTTCACTTCATTCTTGTAAAAGTTTCCTTGGTTAATTACTTCTTTCAATTTAAAAACGAAATTGATTTAACGTACCAAAAAAAGCGACACATCTTAGGTACCACATTACCGTTAGAGTATCATAACTATTTGTAGCCAATACTTAAAACCCTTTTCGGTGCTATAATAATGATAAATGTTTATTCCGGTATGTGGGGAGATCAGCGCAGTCCCACACATTCCATACAAAATATACAAGCAATAGTTTTAAAAAATAAACAAAATATGTACAAAAGTTTAAAAAATAATAATAAGATATTAGGTGAAGATACATCACACATAAAAATAAAAAAAAGTACATGATAATAAAGCCTTTAAGGTGCTGCTGCAATTAAATTATGGGGGGCCAATATCGTTCTCAAGTTCGATGATGGAGGCTGGACTGAGGTGGGCCTCCATAATGAGGATATTCCGAGAGCTGTTTTTTTCTTTCCCTCATTCCAGCCACCCTGTATCTTATAAGGGCTGCAAAACCGGAAATTCGCCCCTCTGTGAACATACTGGAAGGGCTGTAATATCTGGGGAGACCAAACATTATGCGGAAGGCGTTATTATACTGTTGACGAATTCTTTCCATTCTACTCTTTTTATAGTTTGCCCGGAGTTCGCAAGTGTACAACGTTGCGCAGAAGGGAGGGAATAGAATCCTTTTCACAGCGGTACTACAAAGGCGAAATCTTCTACTGAGCATGTTTGATTTTACGTTAATATACCGGTCTTCTTCCCCATCTTCTTCCCCTCCTCAATACTTTCAGTCACACAACATACACCATTTGGGGATGCCATAGCTCTAGACGGTTGGTAGCAGTTGGGACTCTTGTGTGATATCACATAAAATTTTTTTAAAAAAGATTTATTCGTTACAACTTTATTTACTTCCACACGATTGGTTCACGCTCTACTAAAAAAGGTTCGACCATCCAGTCGCCCTTTCCTAAAGGTTGTTGGCTTGACTTTAGGAAAGGACGACCGGATATTCGAACCTTTCGACGCGATGGCTTTTTTAGTATCGGGCAAACTAGTTGCGGGGAAGGCCTGTTAAACAACAAAAAAAAAAGTTTGTTTTCCTATTTAAGACTGTTACTGCCATCTATGTTATTTGGGGAACATTAGGATTTACTTTTATGAAAAACGTTTCCTCTCGGTAAGGCTAAATCCAATCAGAAATCTACTATCCTACCGCCATCTATGTTGTTAAGGGGACATTTTGATTCACTTTTAAGAAAAACTTTTCCTCTTGGTGAGGCCAAAATCCAATTAGAAGCGTACTTCGTTACGTGCACAATGTAAACTGAATGATCCGTACAATATCTAACGCTTAACTATACAATATTATGTATAATTTGTCAGAGTTATAGAAAAATATCAAAGATGTCTCTTTACCTCACTTTCTCGGATTTAACAAAATTCTACATTATTAACGTTATTTGTCAAAATAAATATATTATTTTCTGACTTGTAATAAATATATTATTGCCGAAAAGACACTAAATTACTCGATTTTATTAAAACCAGACATACGTTATAAGCTATATCACTGGGTATATTAAGAAGTTTAAAAGTATTCAGTTATGAAATGCGGAATTAAAATTTTAAAAGTTACATTGCATGAAATCCGAGTTTGTCCATCATTCCAGAAACCAAATATTCCGCTTGTACTGTAGGTCAATAGTAAATTAAATATAATTAATAATCAAATATTTTTTCAAAATAACTATCTCTTGAATTTATTTTCACATTAATATTAATAATAAAAATAATTTATTTTTTCATTTCTAATGGAAATTTGTAATTTAATGTTTTATAATAATTTTTTTATTAATTATTAACCACTTTAATCAATTTTTGTTTATGTCTATAATTCGTCTATTCTTACATTATTTTATTTTATGTTTATCATTTGTCTATACTTGACATTATTATTTTGTTACTATTCTGTATTCTGTATCCTTCGAAAAGCTTCGCTTTCGAAACATGTTTGTATGTATACATTATGGATAAAGTGGTGATTACAAAGTAATTTTTAATTTATTTATTTAAAAGAATTATTTATTTTCGTTAAAACCGATTTAGTTAGAAAATAATTCAAATTCTCTATTCTGTGGGGTTTTTACAATTATAACGTGTTTTCTCCGTATTTAAATGACAATGTTTTCACAATTGTTTTTTTTAATGTGTTATTGTTTTGCTAGAGTGAACATACTGGGAAAAGGTGAAAAAATAATTTTCCTTATTTTATTAATTAATGTTATGTTAGGATCATTTGTTCGTTTATTAATTTTCAATTAGATAAGTAAATTTAATCTAACACCCTTTCTTTCTATTTGTAAGGGTTGTTACGTAACGTCAGTAAATTCCTAAAAAAGGGGTACTAGCCTCTCGTAAGACAACACCAGCGCCACACACGGCCACAAACAACACCTCACGGACGCGGCATTCCCGCTCTGCTCGGCGACACGATTCATTCCCCGCCCGGAACCCGTCTCGGGAGCACACTCACTCCCCTGCTCTGAAGATGGCCTCCTGACCCGTCACCCACTACGTCTCGGAGAAGCACGCAAGCCACCATCTTGGAGGGCTGATAATTGCTTCCACGGAGACCCCAATTGCCACTACAACCTAAACCGTGAGCTGTCTTTACATTTCCCCCTGTTTGTGTTGTAACTTATTCGAGTCCCTGTTTACATGCCCGTTTTGGAGGATATCAGAGAGAAATTGCCCGTAACATTCATTTGAGGTTAGGTTAGCCTACTGTTCACCATAACTACATTCACCATGTCTGTACCTTCCTCTGAATTAAACACTGAGTCTGAAAGCATTCGGTCGTTTCATTTGACAAAGTACTCGAGTCCCAGTTCCCAATTATAAGACTGCCTGTCGGCCTACGACCCCGCAGAAGAGCTTCTTGACCTGCCGAAAACTGAGCTAATCAAAGGTCCAGAGCCGAGCTCCCTGGAGGGACACCCCTCTCCGGGTAAGTCTGTACTAAAGATCTGTCTCCTGTAACTGTTCTGGCCCACCCTTCCTCCTCACCCGCATTCCTACATCCAGTCAAATCCACATCATTACAGGGTTTAGGCTTGTCGTTGTCAAGCGGGACGTGTTCGTCTGCGAATTTTTAAAAAGTGCTTTTATTATTATAACATCGTATATGTTCCTTGAATCTAGTTAAGAGTGCCCTTCCCGTCTGCCCTATATAGATAGCGTTGCAGTCGGTGCGGTCACATTCTAATTCATAATATGCCACTATTATTAAGTTTAGGATGTTTACTTTTCGTGTTTTTTAGGCTTGTTCCTATATTATTATTGGTTCATATTTAAACCACATTTTAAAAATTCTTTTTTATTTTTTAAAGAATTTTTTTTGACCGAGAAATTCCAGACATGCAAATTTTTCTACTTTTTTATTATGTACCCGTTATAATAAATTGATTTTATTTTTATATTTCTTGATTTATATATTTTTTTCAGTGTTATTTGCCTCATAGCCGTTATCAACCGCGATTGTTTTTATTGCTTCCTTTTCTTTTTCATACACTATTTTGTCTAAGGGGATGTTAATGAGTCTGCAGACCATTGAATGGTAAGCAGATTATTTGTTGGACAAGGGATGAGTTAAATTTGCATTTATTGTTGTATCTGCAAAAGTCCCATGGGAATCACCGTTAAGTCCACTACTAGCAGAGATATTTATGGATTAAATTGAAAACATAATTCTAAAATGTCCTTCAGTTAAATACATAATATAGTATATCAGTTATGTAGGCGATATCCTCATATATTGGTAAGGCGCCAACCGACAGTTAAACATCTTCACTAACTGGACCAACACAATTAATAATAAAATCTGCTTCAGAGTTGAACATGAGATCGAAGAAAAATATTTTTTTTCAAGATCTTACAATTGATAGAAGTAATAAGATACATACCTTCGAAATATTTAGAAAACCAACTTTTATAAAAAAATATCATGGCGCTATAGGTTCGATCAACCTAACATTTTGGATTTGTGTTTTTTGGGATAAAAATATGATCTACCAACAAAAATCATTGGAATGCGAAGCCTGGGAAAATAATACCCAATTCTACGGAGTAAATGCCGGTTTTGGGGTTAGACTTAACAGACGTTTTCTAGATCACTGAAATTTGAGATTTACGTTAGTTTTAATGGCATAGACATAATTTCATCAAAATTCATTCAATTCGGATGCGACATTTAAAAAAAACCCAATTCCATGGAGTAAAATATCAGTTTTAGGATCGGAATTTAAAGGCCGTTTTCCGGGCACAACGTGACCGATCGACGTAAAATATTAGATTTATGTTTATTTTGATGACCTTAGGATGATTTCATCAAAAAATCTGCTAAACTCAAGGCTTGTAAAAAAATAACCTCTTCTATGGAGTAAGTGCAAGCGTTAAGATTGGAAAAAGATATAGTTTTCTTGGGCACTATGGAATCGATTGACCTGAAATTTTGAATTTGTGTTTATTTATATGATCCTTACACGAATAAGTGAAAAGTGACGTCCGGAAAAAAAGTTCTATGGAGTAAATGCAGGCTATATAATGTGATACTGTGGTCGGTCCCACAGTGCTTGGAAAATGGCCTTTAAATTCTGACATATTTACTTCCATAGAATTGTTTACTTTATTCCCACCGTCATCATGTAAATGCCATCAAAATAAACACATATTCTGTATTATTTATCCTAAAAAATATGGATAATAATTCTTTGTCTTAGCTTAAACACATTATTGAATATAATGGAAACAATCACTCTATCATTTGTATTAGCGTCTTGCAATATATCGTAAGGAATAAATACAGTTAGCTTCTTTTTTTTTTTCAATTTAACATTAAATTTAGTTTTGATAATTTAACTGCATCTCTTTATATGGTCTATAAATAATGTGTAATGATAGCCTGGCAAAAACAGAAAATAAATGTAAAAAAAAAACAAAAAATTATAATAATAAATTCGTAGAATAGACGTAATATAAGAATAGGAAGTAATATTTGTACAGCGCCCCTGAGGTGATTTTTCACAAAAGCGGCGCTATAGAAATGGTCCGATTATTATTATGTCGAACATTTATAGTGGTTATTAGTTTATCATGCAATATGGGGTACATTATAATATGGTACAGGCGATATCAATATATCTAAAATCAAAAATAAATTAACCTGAAATTTTGGATGCGTGCTAAGAATTGTAGTAAACAGATAATTGCATCATAAAAAATTGTTCAATTTCAATATATTTTATGGACTAAATGCGAGTCTCAAGTTATTTTTTTTTAAATTCTGGTGTAATTTTTGTACATTAGTTAAACAAATCTCGGAGAATATGTAACGCGATGCTGAATTGTACAAGAAGTTATGAATGCCTGCAGAAGACGTGGCAATATCCAATTGAATCATTAATGGGTTTGGATTGGGTTATGTCAAGATCCTAAACTACTGAAAAATATGCATTCGAAACGATGTGTGAATTTGAATCATTACATTCATGGAATGTGTTTCAAGGCTTGGACTTAATAATCATTTGATAATTTCCAAAAAAGATTCCGTCAAGGGGGCTGTACAAGTATTACTTCACAGGCTTCCTGGATGTTGGGCGTTCCATTCCATCTACTGACATTACGGGGAACCGAGGTGATGAGTGGTTTGCTAGTGTATTAGTTTAAAGTGATATATTTTTTACGGAAAACCATGCCGTTATATAAATGGTGTTTTGGAGTCCTACAATAAGGGATATTTAATTAAATAAAACCTGAGAACATAAAAGCAGAAATATTATAATAAGGTAATGATTTTGTGTATAAATATTTACATCGATGATTTTAACAATATCGGAAATAAATTAATATGTTGATTTTTAATAGAAGTTGTTGAAAACTGGTTTCTTCAGTTCCTCTTCCTCTAGTTTCTTGGGCTTGGGGGCGAAGGGGTTCTTCTCAGGATCAGCGTTCAGGCTGGAAAATAAAACAAGATTAATAAAACTATCTTTTGATTATTGAAACAATATCAATAACATTTCAGAATATGAAACAGAAGAAGACACGGAAATTAAAAGATATGATTGCGACCGAGACTCTAGCTCTATATCCGGGAGGAACATCTACCAACTGTGCTATCGATAACTTTTATCACACTAATTTCTTTTTAATATTTGTTTTATTAAAACACTTTAAAATATTGCGATTAATATATATATACTCGTATGTGTTTTTTTTAATCATTGAATACAATATTAACAACTCCCAAATCGAAACACGAAATCGAAAAGACACAGAAAAAAAGTTTACGGTAGCAGTCTGGATTCGAACCCAGGACCTCGTGATCTATCCCGGACCTTCGCTCTATTCCAACTGGATTTCGACTACCCCAATCTATCCCGTCATTTTTATCAGTATCATATTTCGACTTATAAGAACTGTCAATATCATCCTTAATTAATTCCCACATATTTTGGTTGCTACATTTTTATAAATATAAGATTATGCCAGATTTTTTTTTGTAATTGTTAGATAGTGTCTCGGATATACCTATCCAATAAAAATGGCGGGATGGATTGCGCATAGAGCACAGGTCCCGGATAGACCATGAGGTCTCCGGTTCGAATCCTAGCTGCTACCGTTATTTTTTTTCTTTTCTGTATCTTTTCGGTTACAAGGTTTAATTTGGGAGTTGTTAATATTGTATTCAATGATTAAAAATATATTATAATAAGGTTTATAAGCTTCAATAAGTTATTTAAAAAAATATATATTATGATTATGTTCTACTCTCTGGTCTAAAAACATAACTTCTAGTCTTCTAGAACTTCAAAGTATTCTTTAGAGTTACTTTAGCGTCTTCTAGTCTAAGAACATAATTTCTGCATTAGAGATGTTTCGTTCTTCGACACTATTCTATCCAATAAAAATGGCATAGAGCACAGGTCCCAGATAGACCATGAGGTCTCCGGTTCGAATCCTAGCTGCTACTGTTATTTTTTTTCTTTTCTGTATCTTTTCGGTTACATGTTTTAATTTGTGAGTTGTTAATATTGTATTCAATGATTAAAAATATATTATAATAAGGTTTATAAGCTTCAATAAGTTATTTAAAAAAATATATATTATGATTATGTTCTACTCTCTGGTCTAAGAACATAACTTCTAGTCTTCTAGAACTTCAAAGTATTCTTTAGAGTTACTTTAGAGTCTTCTAGTTTAATAACATAAATTGTGCATTAGAGATGTTTCGTCCTTCGACACTATCTTCATGTCCTCGGAACGCACAACAACACAACAAGCAAATTCTCGTAAGCATGCGACAAGAACTTAATAATATTATTCCGTTAAACATTGTATACCTTGGCATTTAATCGTAGATATTTATTGTTTTAGAACTATAAAATGTCATTACTATGGTAACATAAAGCTGCTAACTACGTCTTTGAGATGTGTTTTTCGCATTCAAATGATTCCAATACGCATTTTGCAGTTTGCTTAAAAGAAATAACTCAAAACATCATAATTCAGTTTTTTTTTTTTTATCAAATTTATAATTTTTATCTGTGATTTTATTTTATTTTATCCTTATCTACCATCTAATGCATAGTTCGTAATATAAATTTAAGAACACCGAAAAAATCGCCTCTATAATTATCTTCCTTGTAAAGTGTTAAAATAATGATAAAAGTTTAAAAATAAAAATATTCTGTAGAGTTATCACTTTATATTTATAATTTTATTTAATTAATTTGTGTTGTTTCACAATTAATTCATTTAAAAGTAGAATATTTTCGCACGTTCCAGAGTGGAAGATACTCTCAGTATCGCCCTGATGAAAGACCACCATTCAGAATTGAAACGTTGCTTGAAATGGATTTTAGCCGTCATTAGTGACCAGATCTGAATAGCCAGGTATTTCCCCACCTTCCTCTTCTCCTTCTCCTTCTCCTCCCAAATACCTTCAACCTCACAACTTTCCCCAATCGGGGATGACATAGTCTCACTGGCTTCAGACGGTTGGGAGCAGTTGGGACTTTTGTGCGGTATTCATGTAAAAAAATGCTCTTGGACCTTTTGTGCTTTTTAAAAATTACAATCATTTGGGGGCGATACTATATAAAACATTTTAAACGATCGCCGCGCCCTTGTTTTTTGTCTACTATTAAATGTCGAACTATACATTTAAACGTTATGCCCTTGCTTATCTTTAAACCGATAAACTCGACATCTGATCAGATTTTAAAAATGAATACTGCACAGGAGTCTCAACTGTCAAAAGCCTGCGAAATTTCCATTTCCCCAAAAAATGGATACGTTGAGGATTAAATGAGGTTGAATGGGTTGAGAGGGGGAGGTTGTAGGGAAGATAAAGGTTGGGAAATACCTGGATATTCATACCTGCCACTAAACATGGCTGAAGCGAATTGAAGCAAAGTATCTATTCGATTGGTGGTCGATTCTTTTGATATCTACCACCTTGTTTGCTTAATTATTTTTTTTTTTTTTTATATTAGTATTATCTTGCTTACTTGTAGAGGGAGGGCGCATGCGCACAGTCCACGTTGTACCACCAGTCGCAGGAGAAGATCTCCTGATTGAACAGGGTACCGTTGGCGCACAGGAACGAGGCGCCCTGGTCACCCTCGCGGCCATCGTGGCAAGTATGGTAGGCCTGAAATAAATCACAGATTAGGTTTGCGTCTCGGATAAATAAATATGATGTCGCTACTGCGACCTTGGTGATTTGGGTCACTGGACGCAACTATTGCAGAATCGACGGAGAATAACATTAAACCGTCAGATCGTTAGATGAAAAAACTTGATACAACACGCAGATTCGTACATTAACCGCATTGTTGCATGCGAAGCCACGTGGAACAATCTTAGCTAAGCGATCGCGAAGGTTATAAATAATAAAAACCGAGAAATCCAAACTCTAAACCATGGTGTCAGTCAAAAACAGATAGGTGAAAAGAGATATCAGCCATCCACAACAGCAATCAAATTTAATGTTTTTTTTTTTAAATAATTACCATTATTAATGAAATTAACATGAGATATTTTATTTACCCCACTCTTTTTAATGTATAAATATCAACATTTTTCACAGTACACCAAACAATAATGACAAGAATATAAAAAAAAAATATTAAAAAAAAGACAAATTAGAAACATAAACAATAATTAACAATAAGTCATGAAAGCATTTGAGTAATTAATTAAAAGTGATAAAAAGAAGTTGTTGTAAAATTTAAAAAATCAAATCAAGAAGACGACATGGCATAAAGAATAAAATAATAGTGATTTTTATAAACAATAATTATTAGCCTGAAACACTCATCCAAATTGAAAAAACCTTCCGAGAAAAGATAAATGTCGCCGACAGGACTCGAACCTGCACCCTTCTGATTGCCGGTCAGATGCTCTACCATTGAGCTACGTCAGAAGGGTGCAGGTTCGAGTCCTGTCGGCGACATTTTGTCGGCGACAAAAATCTTGTCTTAAAAACTTTAGTTTATCAATTAATATTTGACAAGTCAAAACATTTTTCACCAATAAAATGTAAACATAATTTGTCTCGACGCCATCTATTGAGAGATTTAGCCGTTACAGACCTTCCTCATACTAATAAAGTTGGTTGTTTACAGGTGAAATATAATAAAAAAACAGTAATTATTGAATGAAACACTATTATATATTGATTAACTTGGCGGGTTTGCGATAAGCCGACGTACCTCAACGGTAGATCATCTGACCGGCAATCAGAAGGGTGCAGGTTCGAGTCCTGTCGGCGACATTTATCTTTTCTCGGAAGGTTTTTTCAATTTGGATGAGTGTTTCAGGCTAATAATTATTGTTTAAAAATTAATTATAAAAATAATTGTTACCCTTTGCGCTATGCACAAAAATCTTGTCTTAAAAACTTTAGTTTATCAATTAATAAAATAATAGTTATTAATATTATTATATTTTAGGTAAATAATATTGTAAATATAGGTATTAATATAAAAAATCAGATCGCTATTTAAAAAAAAAGATTTTTATTAATATTTAATGGACTATTAACAACGTTTTAAAAAATATATATTTATAGTGACGCCACAAAATAATTACACATGTGTTGAAGAAATAACTATTATTAGTAAATAATAGAAATGTAGAAGATAATGTTAACATATCTTAATGAAACATGAAACGTAAAAATAACCCAGATTCTCTAGTCTTACCGGGACTGGCGTCTCAATCAATTGAAAATTGTGATCTAATTTTTTTCCCGTCAATTTTTATCGATCATTGGCATTATCTTCATTTAATTCCCATATTTTTGACTGCTATCTTTTTCTGTCTCATGTTTCATTGAGATTGATTCAAATTTTATTTTTCAATAATTAAATATTCCAGTGAGGTTTAAGTTATTGCAATAAGGTTTAAGCTATTCCAATAAATTAAACATTTTTAATTAATTTAAACAACGGTACAAGTATTTAAAAAAAAAAAGTTAGGCAATTATTAAAAAAATGTATATTGTAATATTGCTACAAAATTAACGCTTAATGGAATTACAAAATAATGCAGTACATATATTTTGAAACTATTTCTACGCCAATGAAGAGAACTGACTCTCGAGTATGGTGTAAAAGTTAAACGTAAAAATAACAATAATAGTTAAACATACTAAATCTCCAATAAACACGAATGCATCACCAAACTGTGATGAAACTACTACAGAAGATTTATTTATATTATTTATATGTGGCTACTTATAAATAAACTTTCAAAATGTTTTAATTTATATTAAAAACTAGCTGAAGTACCCGGCGTTGCCTAGGATTGTGAATAGTTAAAGGAGTAAAGTTTTAAAGTAATAATTTTAATTATTTTTAAATGATAAACTAATGTTTTTATAAGACAAGATTTTTTATGAATAGCACTAAAATGGTAACAAATTATTATAAGCAATAATTATTAACCTGAATATACAATATCTTCCGAGAATACAGCCGACGGGACGAACCCGCGACCTTTTGTTGTCGGACAAACAAAAGGTCGCGGGTTCGTGTCCCGTCGGCAGCATGTATTTTTTCTCGGAAGATTATTCAATTTGTATGATTTTTCAGGTTAATAATTATTGCTTATAATAATAATTTTAATGTAATTTTCCTCATATTTTGAAAGGGCGCAAAATAACATCAAAAAGTACCAGCATTATTGCTTTAAGGAATGGGAAATGGGAACCGTACTGGTTTCTTGATATCTCGTGTAGGCAGTGACCTTCATCTTGTTTTGAAGGTCAAGTGTGTGAAATTTCATTGAGCTCGGAATAAAACTGTAGATTTTTATACAAAACATACAAACACCGCCTGCCCGGGACTTAGCTAACTAACCATCACGCCGTTTCTCCGCAGGGGTAAGCAGAGAGGACGGACCGCCAAACAACTCGATCTTGGCATACACTTCTTGCTTCATTCACATTCATACATCGTCTCACACATTCTCTTCTATTATTCCGACTTCTGACATGGCCCGACTCAAGTATTTGATTCACTTGATCGTGTCATGTCTTTCTCGGGCGTCCACGGCTTCTTCTTCCATTCACATTCGCGTCATACATTCTTCTTACACTCCTTTCTTCGTTCATTCGCTCCACATGCCCAAACCATCGAAGCCTCCCTTTCTCAATCTTACTAGGGGACATTCTTATTTGTATAATAGAAGAAGAAGAAAGGAAGAAGATGCCTTTATTTTTAAAATATCATCAAATATAGATTATCTATGATGTATCGATAATCTAAGCCGTAATTGTGTAAAACTTTAAAGAAATCGATAATACAGCTTCGTTCGAATTCTTATTTCTCTGGACTCCTATCGCGATACTATAAAAACTGTGTTTAATTATTTTCATCGTAAATTTTATCACCTAAACTGAAAAGAGTTATTAGAGTGGGTTAAATATAACTCAGTTTTATCAGTCATGTCCATTATTACGTCACTCCAGTTTTTATAGAACAACTTCAACAACAAAATTTTAATTGTTTTTTGTTGCATATTTTCGTGCTTGATAAGGTTTATTCAAATTTACAACATAAAATGTGTTTTTATTCATAGTTGCGTACTAAGACGAAAAAGTAGGCAATATCTGAAAAGAGATTATATTTTAGCCTTACGTAATTCATTAAAATATTCAAAAACTTTAAAAAAGCCAATAAAAACATTGTGAAAGTTTCACGTACATAATACTAGATTAAAACTGTAATTTTCCAGGAGATTTTTGTGTTAAAATGGGGACGGCGTTAATGTAAATAATTACACAACTAATCTATTGAGTCGCGCGAAAATTCCAAATAAGAAATGTGCAGGTAAACCACCTCAACCACAATTATTTCAACATAGTTTTGATTAAATAATTTCACTTAAGGCTGTGTTTGCATAAGTTGTTGAAGTTAGAAATAAAGTCTATCTTTTCCAATGTTCATAATTCTAATCATAATTCTCAGTTTATATAGTCTATTTTTATGAAAATTTGTCAAAACGATTATGTCAAAGTCTACATCATTGTTCACTTTCAGCTGGAACGATTGCGATTCTATAGATAAGTCTACGTCTGTATATATTTTCTACCTTAAGTATGTACCTACTAGAAATTCAACTTTTAGTTTAATTTTAATATATTCTTACGGTTATCTATTAGGTACATGGATTTCAATAAGGGTCAATTTGTGTATTTATGGTAACTGTTTATCAATTATTGGATTGAAGTGTTTTAAAAACAATAAATGTCGTTGTAATATCTAATAATATATCATCTAATTTCGATAATATGTTTATTGTTATTTTGTGAAATTTCATGTTGAATATCTGCCGGAAAGGGGGAGGTATTACAGACAGTATCCGTTTTAAAGGCTCCAAAAACAGGAACCTTTGGATATTACGAACCTCCGTTCATCATATAAAATTGACTACGAGGCAAAGCAAATGATTAGAAAACAAATTTGCAAACAGAAAAAAATTGAGAGATTAGAACAGGCTTGGTCTCATGCGGGCGTAATTGGATCAGGCCTCTCTGTGCTGGGGTCGTATATGTTAAAACACTCCTATTAATTGTGCACGCCCGCCTTAGCGGCTGTCCAAATTCACACTGTTCATTTATATTTTGCAAAAATTCATGAATCTTGAACGCTTGCTAGCGATGTTGATAAACTATAGTAAGGTTGTATTGATTCTGCTTAGTTGTCAGTGTGGCCGTGCACCATTTTTCTATATCATGTAAAAAATACTTTCTTTTAATAAAATATTGTATAAATTAAATACCACTATTTATTCGAAGGTTGAAATCGCTGCAGTGCTTTGAGAAGTTCTGCAGCGAATGATTGCTGACTGCACAGTCAGGCGTAATTAGTTAGTAATTTTATAAACAAACGATGTTTTGTATTTTTACAGTCAAAATCTTTTTTCATGCATTTATTTAAATTTTACTTTATTTAAGTGTAGAAATTTTATGTAATTTTAACTTCTTCATATAATTTTTATAGGCACTGCTGAAAACCAGCTGCACTCCGGGTTAAAATAATGAAATTAAATTATTTGTTAAAATAAAATATGGAAAATAACAACTTATTGACAAATAAACATTTCCATATTATTATTATTATTTTTATACTAATAATAAAGAAAATTAAAGCAATTAATAACCTGGCATCCAGTCTCAACGTTGGCATACATCCCCGGGTGGACCGGAACATCGCTGCAGTGAAAATTGGTATGCGGGACGGAGTGGTACAAGGGGTAGTCTACACCGGGGGTGCCAGGAATCTTGCTGAAGTCCTGGGGCTTCTCATGATCCCTAAGAGGCTTCTTCTTCGCCAGCAACAGCTGCTGCTGGGGATAGTAGTTTGGGTAGTAATCGGGCTCGTAGGCTGCCTGGCCGAAGCTCTGTGGAAAATGTTACAAAATGTTTTTTTTTTTTTTTTAATTTTATTCGTTCTAATATATGCTGAGGTTGATTAAGGACTACTGTTTAAAAATGTTTGTAGAAGGTTGAAGATTATAGATTGAAGGTTGAAGGTTGTAGATTGAAATCATCTGTATTTTTCTAACAATGCTTGATACGCCCAAATGACTTCAAAATGGGAAAATATAATCATCTCGATCCTTTTTTGAAATTGCTTACTACAGTGAATTACGGAAAGAAATGAAGTTTTGTTCCAGATTAATGGATGGTGGCTAACCCTTCGTGATACCTTAATTAATATTACCACAGTTTAAAAAAAATATGGCACCAAAGTGGTTGTGATGCATTGTTATTTAGAATTAATATATAGTTTGGGGGATGTAAACAACTGTAGCTAAAACCATCGAATTGCTTTTAAGCGATCTGATGTATTGAAACCTCTATCTTATAAACATAGGTATGGAACAGGTAAGTTACAACGGAGCTATCAACGCCCATAGACGATCATACCTGAGATTTAAAAGTTCCGTTTCTTAAGTATTTTTTACGTATTTATAAAATTAACACAGGCAGCATTTATTAATTTCATATCAAAAATTTATCCTTTACAAACCGTCTTACGTATGTTTTATAAAATATGTTAAAAATCATCAAAAAAAACGCGTGTAACAGTAATCCTAATGTTTTTTTTTAGTTTTTTTTTTTATTTCTTTTATGTGAATTATAAAACTCTTATTAAGTTTATAAATAAATAATGCGGAAAGGATTGCTTTTTTTTTACTCCAATTTTTAAAAATATTTTCGTATTTTTAATATGTTGTAAAACATACGTAGGACGGTCCGAAAAAGTTATATTTCTAATTTTATTTTGATAAATTCTAAGCCTATGTAAATTAAAATTTAAATAATAATTGTTCTTTCTTAATTAAAATAATTACGCTTATCGTATTGCGTGAAAGTATTATCATTATTTCGAATTAATAAATAATCCCTCTCCGACCTCCCTCTCCCCCTTAAGTGTTTAATAGTTTTGAGACAAGGTGGATAATGTGGTGCAAAAGAAACAGGTATAAAAGCCCGCTATCGTGATAACTTCTCACTATAAGAACATGGGTATATGTTTACAAAGTTTTGCAATGATACAGCCTGAAATAATAAGTGGCCATTTATCGTTTTGATTGGAATGACCGATGGAAATTAGAATGTGTCGCGATTCAACTCGGTCTGGTTTTCGCAAAATCAAATGCCGATTTTTTTTACTTTAGGTGTCATAAATTAGAAATGTTGCAATATTGTAATTTAGGAACAATAATTTTTTAACGACACTGAATAATATAAGTATGTATATTTGAATAGGTGAAAATATCCACTTTGCTAGTCATTATTTTTTTAAACTAAGTAAATAAGTCATTTTAATTAAATCACTTAATTTTCTAATCAAATCTGTCACGGACGGTGACCGTTGGATACTCAATCGAAATTCCTCATTTATGTTTAATAATTACTTTATTGATTAAATTTAGTAAAACTATCTGAACGTAGAATTATTAGTGTAGTAATAATGTAGTGTAAAATTAAAAAATTAAAAAATATATTTAAATAAGCATTATGGTGGACTTTAAATTAAATTAAAAACGACCAATTTACATAGCAAATGCAATAATTTTTTGAAAAAATACGATAAACTCGCAAATAATAAAGTCTCCTCTAAAATTATGAAAATTGTTTTTTTTTTTTATTTTCATGGCATATGTTTCATAATTTAAAACAAAAATAAAGAAAATCATTTTCACCAGTACTAGGAATTTACTAAACCATTAATTAAAAATATATATCATTCAGTTTGGATGGGTATTTTGGCCTCAAATCCAAAATTATGTTATGTATGAAACAGGCAGCGCAGCCGTTCCTCTTAATGCGTTTGTTTACAATTTTTAATTCCATGTTTTATACCCCTAAACTTCTATATTTGATTGCTGTTCATGTACCTAGTAGGACAAGACAGTACCTATTATTTTATTGTGACAATTCAACTTCAGCGTCGCAATATTATTCGACATTTGGGGAACAAATACCCCTAAATTATTGGTACATCAATGTTATATTATAAGCATCCATTAGCACTTTTCTTTTCATCTAGTAGAGATACGTTATTTGAAACTATTTAATTCTGAATAAATAAATGTTTTGTATAATACATTCATTAAAATAATAACAATAAGTTTCTTTAAAACCCGTGTATTTAATATGTAAATATCTACATGTTTCAGAAGCAAAGCTCCTCTCATCAGGATAAACAATATACCTACTAAAAATAATGACAAGTATAGACAAATAAATAAATAAATACGAGTATATTAAAACTTCGGTGATCCAAATATTCAACAGATTGTGATAATAACAATTTTATAAAAATATGCTCAATATTGTGCATAGAGTATATTCGTACATAATTCAATAGTTTACGTAACAAATACATTGTCTTTAATCAGCAAATAAAGAAATTCAGTAATTTAACTCTGCGGCTTGGAACATAAATAAATGTTTCATGTTAACAGATCCGTTCGAACACTGAAGAAATAAAAACACCCTTGTATATAAAAATATCGGCAAGCCCTGGAGTTTGTTCATCTAAAAATGGTTTAAACCGTCAATTTTATTATAGTTTTGTATTACAAAATTTAAAAAAAATCAAAACTAGTAAAATTTTTAATGATACAAAAAAAACTTAAGTTCGCTCCTGTAGGTTTTTAATACTTATTACGTAGGGCCGATGATATCATTATATAATTACTAATTAAATGGCACTACTTACATTAGTTCTCAATGCATCGACAGCAAAACAAAAAACTCCTGCAACTAGGGCACAAAACAACAAAGCTTTTACACTGCACATTTTGTCAAGTTATTAAAATTATATTTGATTGAGTTATCGGTTTGAATTTAACGATTATCTGCGCCAAGAGATGACAGATCCAGTCTAGTAGGTGGTTTTCTGTAATGTGAAGCCCATAAGCCGAGTCTCGTTAATGGTTAAAGCAAAAGTCAAATAACCCTTTCAATACCGCACTTCAACGAGTTTACAATAATAACTGGTTAACTAAACATGTATAAACAAGTGCCTTTAAGATTCCTTAAACATCAAAAATGTATTAACTTGTTAAGTGTTATGGAATCTTTTTTTTTCTCCTGGCTTATGTAGGTACTCAAGTTCTTGTTGCATAAGTTTTGCTTTTATTTTTTATTATAATTTTCATGATTCATTTTACATGATAGAATATTTATTATTTACACATTAAAAAAAAACATGTTTTTCTTTTACATCATATAATATTTATTATTTTTAGCAAAGCGTTCAATATTAAAAAAATATATATATACGATTATATATTTTTTTAGTTTAAGATCTCAAACATGCTTGAAAAACTGATTAGTTGAATTACCCATGTAGCACGGGCGTGCCGTCCATATAGGCCCACAAGCACTGCATGAATATAAATATAAATAATATTGAAATACATTAAATTATTGTAAGATATTAACTAAGAAACCCACTAATATAAGGTGTCAAAGGCAGGAACTAAGTATGCAAAACGACACGCACAATGTTGTCTTCATTCAACACAAAAATGTACATGTGTGCGCGATGCTTATTCAAGGGACGACTCGTTTGTGATCGTGTCTGAAAGGCCGTGGCTTTCGGTACAAATATGCAGTCAGCAAATACCAGTACCATGTGTTGGTACCTCTATTAATTAGTACAACTTTACTAACGAAATAATATTCATAACGTATTGGCTTTCTTTCATGCAATTGTGCAGCTGAAAAATATTAAATGTTTATATATCCAGTAATTGGCGTGTAGTATGCATAAATGAAGAGGTCATTTGAACATTTCATGTGGCTTAGGTAATCCCAACCAGCATCAGTTAAAGTCAGTAGATTAGCCATTCTTAGCGAAAACTTACAACTTCTTTAGTAAAATAGTTTTAATGTCAATTATTTCGCTGTTTTTGCTACTGCCAACCGTGATTGAATTTTCTGTGCATGCCACTGCTGTGCAGTTAGTTGAACTAAATATTATTATTAAACTAAACAGTAAATTACTGCTCTGAATAGTCATTTTAACTGAATACGTTACTGATTATATAGTCTTGTGAATGCATATTTTTAAATACGTATCTACATATATATTTATCAGTTATATTTATAAGAACGGCTCATAACATACCAAAACTTTTCATGGAGTTATTAAAAAAGCTATAGTTTAATTTTCAGAATTTCCAACCACGAAATTAGACCACATTCGAGATTCGTAGAGAATGCAAGGCTAGTGTAAGTATAATGAGTAAGGTTAAGCAAAGGACGCTTAGATGGTTTAGGCATGTGGAAGCGAATGAACGAAGAAAGGAGTGCATGGAAAATATATGACGCAAATGTGAATGGAAGAAGAAGCCGGGGACACCCGAGGTAGACATGGCACAATCAACTGATTCAAATACTTGAATCGGGCCATGCCTGAAGTCGGAATAACAGAAGAGAATGTACGAATGTGAATCAAGCTAGAAGTGTATGCCAAAATCAATTTGTTTGGTGATTCTTCCGTCTTCTCTGCCTACCCCTGAAACAACAGGGTGATAGTTGGTTAGTTAGTTAGTATATGAATAACTCACATATCCATATGAAGGCATTAGAAAAACGAAACGGATATTTTGATTTGATTACACATGAATTTAATTTCAGTTTTTAACTAAATTTGATAATATTTGCTGATTTTAAAATCAGCGGGTGTTCAGAGGGTTTTGCCCCCCGGAAAAGTATTACACATAAAGCAACAACTTGAAGTTATAAGCTGTTGTAATACGTTGCACGCGACACCGGTTGATTCCAAACGCTCTTTCTTTTATCAACTTTCTCCGCAAAACTTCACAACAAAACGTGAATATGATCCATTCTGATCTTACTTGGTGTTATTTACGTACAACAAGTTCATTCACATCTCCGTCAGCACCTCCTCCAATTATTATAATATATTTCCATACATTTTTCGGTCAGATAAACATCTATTCGGTGCGTGAATAAACTAATTGTTTTGATCATTGGGTTGGGTGAAGTGCTTTTTACGTGCCCGTCTTTACGGGCTCAACTATGTTTCTATCATTATTTTGTTTAAATATATTTGGTAAATAAGTTCACCTAAATAAGTGCTAAATATGTTCACGTTTTTATTTTTATTTTATTTTTTATATTCTATTTCCACATCATTCAATTTATTCGGACGCATTATTTTACATGGCAGACAGAGTATTACACTCACCGCTTTGTCAACTGAAATAAACACATTATTTTTATTTATGTCTAAAATTTATATCTAATCTGAAGAAAGATAGGAAATGATCGTTTTTATGAGATCGAAATATGTAGTATTAAAAAATTAAAAAAATAAATATCTAAGTAAAATATCCTCAATTACATATAAAATACTGTAATTATGTGATATAGTACGTGAGTCGGTTAGTTTAGAGCCAGTGAAACCATAGCATCCCTAACTAGGGTAATATTGTGAGGCTGAAGGAAGTGGCGGAAGAGAAAACTCTAAAAGGGGAAAAGAAATGACGAAAAAACTTTTTTTCTACATAATAATAAAAATATGTATTATCTGCAACTTAAATTTTTTTACCTTTTTAACTATTCTGTGTCATGCAATTATACATTATTATACACATATATTATAAATACGTTACACTTATATATATACACCTATAACATGTAAAATGTAAAAATATATAAAAGCCCATCAGGGCGTTAATAAATAAATAAATAACGTACACATCTCACCAAACGTACACATCTCACCACTGTGTCGATTCTTAATAGTGGCCTCTCGCCAGAACAACGCTGAATTACTTGAAATTACTTTAGCCGTGATTGGTGAACAGATCTGAATATCAAGGTAGAGCTTGATAGAGAAAGGAATGCGCAAGATGACTGATGTGCAGAAACTGATTTTGGTTGGAGGTGGGGTACACCGGAAAACATCACTAATCACCGTTCTGGATTTCCGAATAACTTCGGCAAAGATGCGTAGTGCACGAATGGCATTAACCTTCCTCTCCCCTATCTCCTTCCTTTCTCCACTCCTTTCAGCCTCACAACATATCCAATTATTGAGATTGCCATAATCCCACTGGTTTCTAATAGTGGTGATCAGTTGGGACTCTTTGTTTTTATGCAATTATGTTAAGAGGAAAGACCGCGTACAAAACTTAATTTTGGATTTGAGGCCAAAATACCCACCCAAACGGAATGATATTTTTTTAGCTTAAAGGTATAGTAAATATCTAGTATGGATTAGAAGTATTTTATTTATTTTTGTTTTAAATTATACGCCATTGAAGAAATCAATTTTTCATGATTTGATAGGCAACTTTGATAATTATTTGCGCTTTAATGAATATATGTTTTAATTGTCGTATCTGCTATGTATATGTAATTATATTAAATAAAAAATAATAAAAAGCAAATCGGCTTTTCTGGTCAATAATTTTAATTTGTGTTTCAACGTAAATTGGTCGTTTTTAATCTAAATTTAAGTCCGTCATAATGCTTATTTAAACATCTTTTTATTTATTTTTCATTATGTTTTAATAGCGTACGGGTTATTATTTTTTTTAATTACCATTAGCCCAGAAGTAATTAGTAAAGTTTCCTCTGGAATCGCGAAAATTCAGTTTCTTTTATGGCCTTTATTTTGTAAGTTCAATTTTTTAAAACACTTCTAATCCGTGCTAGATATTTGCTATGCCTTTTAATGAAAATAAATACAATTTTAGGTTAATATTTTGGACTCCAATCCAAAATTAAGTTTTGCTTGAAACAGGCCGCGCAGCCGTTCCTCTTAAGTAATACATATCGCAAAGTAATAAATTTGCGAACATTGTTTAATAACTTCACATACTTATTACATTCTTCCCGTTTACTGATTTTATTAAATCAATAGCAAATTTACTGCTTCATCACCCAGTATCCAGTATTCAATTGTAAACAATTCAAACACAATTTCCGTAAAGTTACATGATTACAAACTTTTTACGGTAAAGGTTACAAAGGCGGCCTGTTATTTAACATTTCTTATTTACCACAAACGGGCCGATCCAATATTAACCAAGTATTTTTAACCACGGTATTGTTCGATACAAGTACCTACTAGAATAGCCTAATTTCGTAACCGCTAGTCGACGTTCATATAGTAATATAACCCATGGCATATCTTACCATGTAAAAAACATATATGGACTGGCTTGCATTTCACTTTCTGTTTGAGCTAATGTCCTATGTCCATATCCGTTGATCGAAGGTCCCGGGTTCAATATGACCGCTGCTTATCAGTTATAATAATTGTTTTTTGAATAAGTAGATCAAATCACTGATACGCTAGACATAAATGCGAAAAAAGACAGGCCGCTTTGGAAATCACATAGCATATCGACCTACTGCTGAGCGAGCTTAAGGCAATTTATTTCTTTATTGGTTTTATCGGTGACTTTGTCCGAGATTTCGACACTGTTTTTTCTTTTATTAAAGAAAATAAAAATATAACAACGTGACATATTTTCTTATTTCTTTGGCAGTGAACGGGAAATTTCAGTGCACCAAAGCTAATATTAATAAAATTTTGTTACTTTGGATGTATTTAGCCGTGTTTGGTGGCTAAATATAAATTGTCAGACAATTACCAACCTTTCTCTACCCATCTATTTCAATTTTTCACTTCCCTCAGCCCCACAACATCCTCTTATTGGGAAAGCAATAGTCCCACTGGCTAAGGACATTAACGAGCAGTTGGGAATCTTGCTTGGTATTCATAAAAATAAGCGTGAATTATTTCTCCGCAGGGGTAGGCAGCGGGCAGATCGCCAAACAACTCGGTCTTGGCATACATTTTTTTAAAATTCATTCATTCTTTTCTGTTATTCTTACTTCTGACATGATTGTGTCATGTCTTCCTTGGGCGTCCCCTACATCTCATTCCTTGCATATTCGCGTCATATATTCTCTTCATACTCCTTTCTTCATTCATTCGCTCTACATGCCCAAACCATCTAAGCGTTCCTTTCTTAATCCTACTCATTAAGCTTACATCATCAGCCTTGCGAATCTCCATATTTTTCGCACGATCATATATGGTTTTAACATACTCAAAAATATCTATCATTTTCTATAAATAATTAATTCGTTGACCAATACACTAGCAGGGAAGAATTATAAAACTTCTAGTGGTCGTTAAATGTAATTAAATATTGTAAAAATTCTATGAAGATATTTTACATGTGAATGTGAAATAAAATAAAAAGTTCTGTTATCCGAGAGGAAATCATCAAAACAAATTCGACGTAAACGCTTCTGCAACACTGAGGAATTATAAACCGCAATATATTTAATTTATTTTTTATAACTTATTGAAGTTTTTAAACCTCATTGTAATATTTAATCAATGAAGAAGATAATATTGTGAAACTCTATTCCGATTGCAATTGAGTTCGCGATGAAGCTTTGCAATCATCATGAGGATAGCAGCCAATAATATGGGATTAATAAAATTGGAGGATAATATTAACAAGTCTTGAACTTGAAGTATGATATCGGTGTAAATGGCGTAAATTGAACTGGTCTCATTAGATAAGTTGGTTAAGCGGTTACCCCGGATAGGCAGAGGTCCTGGGTTCGAGTCCCAGATGCGACTGAAATCTTTTTATTTTCTGTTGTTTTTTTCGGTTTCGTGGTTCATTTGGGATGTGTTAATATAATCTTTTTCAATGACACAATATATTTCGTTTACACTAGTTAGATAATAGTCTGGATATACCTTTGATATAGGCATCCCAATAAAACGAGGTTTAAATTAAATAATTAAAAAAATTATTAATTTATTTATGGGAAAATTAACAGCAAGTCCCAACAGCTACCGTTACCTTTTTATTTTTTGTGTCTCTTTGGTTTAATGTTTCATTTTAGAGTAGTTAATATTATCTTCAATGCTTAAAAATATATTACAATGAGGTTTATAAACTTCAATAGTTATTCCAAAAAAAATACATTATAATTTCTTCAAATGATTGATAACTTTGTTGCATCATTATTAATTATATAATTGAAAATACACTTTGTATATACCACTTTACTTAAAATATATAAATATTTCTACATGTTTCGATAGCAATGCTATCATCTTCAGGAATAAATGAATACTAAAAAAAATTTTCAAGTATAGAAAAATGATAAAAAATTTAAAACAATAATTTAAGAATATACAAAATATGAGCATAAACAAAAATTAATTAAAGCAGGTAAGTAACAGATCAAAAATGTTAATGACAAAATAATTATAAAACATTGAATAATACATTTAAATTAGAAATAAAAATAAAAATTTGATATAAATAAAGGTTTAAAAGTTTTACATACAAATACAACTGGTTTACAATTAGATAAATTTGAAATTTTAGAAATAAGAAAAAGTGTTAATAGCGAATTAAATTTAATAAATAATCAAATATTTTTTTAAAATAGTTATCTCTTAAATTTATTTTCATATTAATATTAATAATAATAATTTTTATTTATATTTCTAATTTAAATGTATTATTCAATGTTTTATAATTATTTTGTCATTAACATTTTTGATCTGTTACCTACTTTAATTCATTTTTGTTTATGCTCATATTTTGTACATTCTTAAATTATTGTTTTAAATTTTTTATCATTTTTCTATACTTGAAATTATTTTTTATTATTCATTTATTCCTGAAGATGATAGCATTGCTATCGAAACATGTAGAAATATTTATATATTTTAAGTAAAGTGGTATATACAAAGTGTATTTTCAATTATATAATTAAAAATACATTAATCCTAGACTTGCAGAAAAAGTCAACAGATGTTCCATGTAAATAGAAATCGGTTAGGTATATCTGAGACACTATCTAATGATTGTAAATAACCTAAGTAATCGAAGTTTGATCGGTCAATTCCTCGGCTGGCTAAGTCCTCCATTACAACACAAGAAACATCTTCCGCTCACTGTGATGGTAGTAGGAAATTTTCAAATATTTTCAGGTTATTCGTTACCAGGGAATATTTGTATTCTTTAAAAAAAGTAATAATAATAATAAAAAAAAATCGGGTAGAATCTTGTAGTTATGATAGAAAAAGTGGCACCCAAAAATATATCGGAATTAATTCATTGAAGATGGTATCGGAAGTTCTTAGAAATCGAAGTATGATACCGATAAAGATGACGGGACGGATTGGGCTAGCCCTAGCTCAGTGGTGTAGAGCGCAGGTCCCGGATAGACCACGAGGTCCTGGGTTCGAGTCCCAGCTGCTACAGTTTCCTTTTTCTTTTCTGTGTCTTTTCGGTATCATGTATCATTCTAGTGTTGTTAATATTATCTTTAATGATTAAAAAATATATTACAATGAGGTTTATAATAAGCTTCAATAAGTTATTTCCAAAAAAATGAAAATGATAATTAATATATTAAAAAGGTAAAGAACTGTGTTAATGGTGTAATTCTGTTAGGCAATTCACCACAATTATCTTTTGAAAGAGGTTATGCATATTTCAATACACACACAAAGGCACGCTTATTGCAAAAACTACGTTTTAACATGTAAAAGTATTCTTTGGTACGGGAAAATTAAGTGTGGGGCGTGCGGTGATTTTTTAACGATTATCGACACAGAATATTCCTGTGTTTTCAAAATAAAAATTTGCAGGTGATGGCAACTTCTTCTTTTTCTTTTCTTCTGTGACAAAAATGTTTGCGAAGCATTTGAAGGGCAGGATCAAAATCGTTGGTTTCAAAATGTAGGTGAAGCTTAAAAAATTGTGGTTTCCTTGCATCGTTGTACAAATTATAAAAGGAACCCCACTTTAAACAACCCCACCCACTTTTCTTAATGACAAACATTTATTTGACAAAGACGTTGATTATTACAAAATCTAAAAAAATCTACACCGACAAAAAATCTAAATCTACAGCCTGATATTATAACCCCTCAATAAATTCTCTCGCTAAATACAGCGAGAATACAAAAATACAAAAATCGCAGAGTAATCCTCAGAAAGGAGTGAAATCCTGTCTCAAGTCAAATTATAGTTAAAGTTTCATTTTCCAAAACAGCAATAATAAAAATTTAAAACATTCCAAGTAAAGCATCGCTTGATAGTTCCATTTCGTAATTACATTAGAGCAATGACATTACACGTTATAGAGCTTAAAAAGTGGCAAGCAAAAGATACGGTAATTGTCGTACTTTGATTTAGTGTTAATCCAGTATTATGTCACGCGTCGCGTGAGGTCGTCTGCTGTCTCAAATAAAATTGCACTGATAAGTGACAAAAAGTGTTACACGCAGAACACCAGTGAAAGAAACACGATAAACACCCGTAAAAGAAACACGATAAATACCAGTGACATTTCATTCGTAAATACACGCATATTCCTTAATATTATACATAATACAATAATTATAATCTGGAAACAATTTTCCAAACACACAATGAAACAATGGAAATACATATAAATCCACTGTTTCCCGAAATTTTTAAACGTCACTAGAGCAAGTGAGATAGCAAACGTAGCAACACGTGATTATAAGAAAGACAACCTTCTAGCAGTAGGTTCTCTCTCAGTAGGTCCTATCATAGTGTAAGCGAGTAGGCATATTGTTATCTTATTCACGCCCGTGATATCCGCACATCCGTCGCGTTCAACAGACATATCTTTTAAATGTCCGTCTTTGTCATCTTTAAAACTATGTTCGAATTAAGAATTTACTGCAAAAGTAAGAGTGTTTGTCACTCGTGCCACATTCTGTGTTTATTTTGTTGGAGAATAACGTGTCCATTAGTATGTAATTTTATTGCATTCAAGTCATTATTCTGAATGTTTTAGGAACTCTAAACATAAATAAAATTTAAAATATAGATATATATATCCATAGGAAATACAAAACTTTTTGTCGTTGTTTTAAACCAGTGAGTCGTTTAATTTAGTTTAATTATTTCAAGTTACAATAAAATTGCTTTTCGCGAACATGCAACGATTCGCGTTGGAAAATAAGGCACATTGACAAAGTATTTCACGAAACGCCACTGGTGTGGAAGTGCAAAGGAATTTAATAATCATATTTACACAATGGTTCATTATATGTACAATCAATAAAGTTGCCTATGGTTTTTTTTTCACACCTTTGTTAACCCACAATAAAGCAACCAAAATATTCTTATATATCCATTATTTTTTACTACGAATTTACAAAATTTAAAAGATATACTCGTATAATACATGTGATTACTATGGGCGCAGGTGCTTGTAAAATGTGTTCAGATAACTATTTTCATTTATAATACACATTATAAATGGTTTTATAATTTAAAAAGTATATTTTTTGACAATGGTGTGTTTGTGTTTTGTGCAATGTCTTTTCATTTCAAGGTCGATACCAAAGGAAATGAACATTCCATAAAAACCGTAAACATTTTGTGATTAGGTTGGTATACGAAATTCTTACGGGTTTCATGTTGGAGTTTGCTGAAGAAACAAACATGTTCTGTAACCTAATAAAACAGCTCTGTTGGTCATAAGACATGGTCAGGGACCGAAAAGTATTCTACCAGCTAAACTGAACGGTGTGATCCCGAAAGTGACTGAAGGAACTAAATACCTAGGGCACATAATCCCCAGTAATCTAATGGTTGATGACGACATTGATAGGCAAAGACGAGCTCTCACCGTAAAAGCGCAAATGCTCAGCAAAAGATTTCGCCTTTAAAAACCTTGCCGTGAAAAACTTGTAACGCTGAAAGAGGGACGCTTTTCCTTGCCTTCTGCGCAACGTTGTATACGTGCTAACTTTGGGAAAACTTTAAAAAGTGCAGTGTGGAAAGACTCCGTGTCCAAAACAATAACGTCTTCCGCGTAATGTTTGGCCTCCCCAGATACTGCAGTGCTTCCAATATGTTCACGCGGGGGCAAGTTTCCGGTTTTGCAGCCCTAATAAGATCCAGGGTGGCAGAAATGAGGGAAAGGATTAACAGCTCCGGGAATATCCTCATCATGGAAGCCCACCTCAATCCAACTTCCAGCATCGACGCATACTGGAGAAATATATTGGCCCGCCCCCAACACTTTAAATGTGACAGCTCCCTAATGGCTTTATTTTCATATACTTATTTTCTTAATATTTATTTAATTATCATGTATCATTCACCGATTGTTTTTATTTTATTTTTATAAACTGATGCATGTAAGCTTTATATGCAATATGTGGCACTGCACTAACCTTCCCACATACCGGAATAAACACTTTATATTATCATTTTAGCGTACTTACCTTATATTTTAGAAGAATAATTTTTATTTACATAAATTTCTCCATATGCCATGCATTGCATTTCTTTCATTATTCCAGATATCTACATTCCAGTCAGTATCTTATTCGTAAGACAGGCAGAATCGTTTAAAAATCCTGTTTAAATGTAATAACACCAGGCTGAGCATTACAAACACTCGCTTGTACCCAGATTACATGAAGATAGTAATATATACGCGTACAAGGAGGCTATACTATCATATATTTTCAATCAATATTAATTTAACCTAAGTTTACTATATGTTTCATATGTACGGATATCTTTTATTTTTATATCTTTCATGAACTTGTATTCTTTATATACTCCCTACGACATAATTCCACATTTAATAGTTACCTCTTAAAATTATTTGTGTTTTTTTTCTTATGCTTGTAGTTAAATGTGACATATAATTATTCTTTATGATATATTTATACCGTTGATATTAATTAAATTTAAAATAAAAAAATAATTATTCATTTGTACATATTGCAGATATACGTGTTTACAATATAATGCAGTTAAGAAAATTAAACTAAAATACAAAAATTATATTTAAAAAGTCAACCAAGTTTAAATTGTGAGATTATTATTGTCATTATTAAATCCAGATGCCGGTAAAGGGGAAGGCAGATACTAGGCACCTATGCACATTAAAAAAGGGTTTGAGTTTTTTTTTATAACTACGTTTGACTATAGGCATTACATTATTTATATGAAGTAAGAAGAGTCCGACTTCAGATTTACTCAAATTCTGTAGCCCACCAACAGCGAGTTTTCTTCGAAGCATTAAACAGCTTTCTACCTCGCCATGAATGTACATAACATTAGTGACAATTGGATTCCTACGTGAATTAAGTTGCATCTGTGTTCCAAAGAGGGCAGCGTTCGAAGAATCTACATTTTGGTTCGAAACCTCGCTAAAATTATCAAAACGTTTCGTGAAAACTTGTGATGGTTTGTAGAAACTTTCAAAGGAAAGCTGAAAATAAAATCAATGTCTTTAATTTAAAAATATTTTCACCACAACAACTCATTTTTTTTACAATAATTGATGAAAAAATTGATAATAATAATTATTATTTATTACTTTCGAAATGCACCTAGTATTTATGGGGGTATCTTATGGTTATATAAGGTGTTTGAAGAAAGGCGAGATAGGCGGATATTACATAATAGAGACCGGAAATATAGAAGTGCATTAAACTAATTAGATTTTTGAAATTACAATGCAATTCTTAATATTACTACCGGCTTTGTTTAAATAGAACTGCTTTAAAAATGTTTTTTCTTGGCGGGGGGGCGTCGGAGAGGGACGTCGGAGAGGGGCGTCGGAGAGGAACGTCGGAGACGGACGTCGGAGAGGAACGTCGGAGACGGACGTCGTAGAGGGATTTTTTTTATTAATTTGAAATAATGATAATATTATTACGCAATTTGATAAATATATATTTTTTAAATTACTTTAGCATTATCAAAGACAAATCAGAAATTTGACCTTTTTGTGACCGTCCAACATATGTTTTACAAAATACGAAAATAAGTTGCCTAAAAATATTATTATTATTTAGAATTATTAAATAATCCTTCTCCGACGTCCCTATCCCCCTATCCTCCTTAAGTCTTAACTGATTGCTTCTTTCATATTAAGTATTATCATTCCCCTTCTTTTATTTTATATCCATAATGTATGTAAGAATATGATACTTGGGATGTGTGGAATTTCTCTAACTTCTCCACATTTCGGAATACAGAAATAATTATTATTATTTCAGTATTTTTACTTTTTAAATTAACATAATTTATACTTATTTTTACATTTCAAGCCTCTTAAATGAGGCCTAATACTTTCCTTAAAAAACGAAATATTTAAGTAATATATCTCAGACTTCGAACTGTCATTATGTATCAGATGTAATGGCTAAATTGGCACAATTGAAAGAATTAAAAAATAATAAAATGTCACATTATATAGACAGACGGCATACTAAATAGGTTAAGTGTACTAAAGGAATAGTACTTTAATATTTTTTTATTTTAACGGTGTAGTCATATTAGTAGTACCTATTAAAGAATGCAAATAATTAATTAATGATTTAATCTATTAATTGCCTAGTAGAATAATATCCCATTGATCAGTTTCCCTATGGCACATCTCTGCTGAATCAAGTGACTCCCGATGCCGTTGACTGGCTGAATAACTTCAGCATGCCACTAAGACCTCCACCAACTCTACTCGAACCTACAAAGAAGAAGAAGTAGTACCTATTTATGAATATTGTTAAATATGTGTTTTATAATAATAAAAAAAATAAAAAACATAATATTTTAATTCTTGTCTATATGCAGGGATTGTGTAATATAATATTGTCATATTACCATGGTACTAAATTCTACAACAAAATCCCACTATCCTTCAAAAATCACAAAAGCCATAATAAATCGAATAAAACACTGGATACGTTACATAGGGAGATCTGAAATAGAAAATATATTAACACCAAATACAGACTAACACCGAAACCACTCAACTGCACTTAAAACACCTCACACCTTACAATTATTCTATTTTTTTCATCAACCACATCAATTTAATATAATGTAATTTCATGTTTTGTTAATGAAATCCTCAGCACGGGAAATTCCAGTAAGGATATCATTATTTGTCATAAAAAAGAATATAATAAAACATTATTATATTATTATAAAATATAAAACACCAAAAAGAAAGAAATAAATTTACATTATGCACACATAACATGAAAAGACGGGGTTTTACAAGAGGAAACACACATTAGAACAAACAAATATTAATAATGAGAAGAAATATGATATTCACATTGAAGGTTCCTCTTATGGAGGATTTTGGAGCATCTCTTTTTTTGTAATGGGGCATTTAACCATCCCATTGCAGCTTTTGGTAGTATTTCGGGATTTTACTAGCTTCCACCGGGAGTTAGCGGCTTTATGCCACATTGTAGCATAAAATCAGCTTACTCTGCCTGATGTGAATAGGATATAGGTGATTTATGTAGATAGGAATATAAAATAATAATATTTTATCAAAACACGTTAAACTGCTTGCAACTATTCGGAGGTATTCTTAAACCAAATATTTAAAATATTTACAATTACTTCAAAAGATTGGTATTTCCTTTGTAGCGTCATTATTAATAAATTAATAAAAAAGATTACTTTGTATTCACCGCTTTATTAATATACACATATCAACATGTTTCGAAAGCGATGCTTTCTTCATCAGGAATATATAGAATGCCTTGGAAACATAAGTAATTTTTTATTTAATTTAAAAATAATTGCCTTCATAGATATATAAGAGCTTTTTTTAAAGGTCATTGATTCCATTGAGCGCAATTTAAGAAATGTGTTTTATGTCGTGTATCATAAATGCACCGATATACTGTATTATACTTGCAATTTTATAGCACTAAAGCTAGTTTTTATCACCTTGGGCAACACTCGTACATATCGGCATTATTGTTAAGAGAAATAATAAAAACACAATTGTGGTAAAGTTTTGATAAGTGAATTGAAAAAAAATTCCAAAGAATGACCAGAAAACATCTGAAACATTGGTTGGTAATTTGGATTGAAAGGCGTTAATAATATTCAATTATATAACAGTTTCTTGCTCCTTTTGGCCAAAACTAAAGCAAATAGTGTCAAATAATTAATACGACACTAATTCGCTGTAAGAATATTATTATTTTTATTAATCATTTCGTTTTTTAAACATTTTTGATAGAACAGTTGTTTTTTGGGATGTCGCTTCCACCCAAAAACAACATTTTAATATCTTGAAAATATGTATTAATTTCGGTATATTTCTAATGTCCACTATAATTATTACATCGCTTTTGGTCCAGATGATTTTTCTGTTATAGGACTACCACTGGCATCCCTTGTTTCGTTGTGGTATGATGCCATTACTGAATGGCATCCCTTGTTTCCTTGTGGTCTGATGCCATTACTGAATGGCATCCCTTGTTTCCTTGTGGTCTGATGCCATTACTGAATGGCATCCCTTGTTTCCTTGTGGTCTGATGCCATTACTGAATGGCATTCCTTGTTTCCTAGTTGTCTGATGCCATTACTGAATGGCATTCCTTGTTTCTTTGTGGTCTGATGCCATTACTGAATGCCATCCCTTGTTTTCTTGTAGTCTGATGCCATTACTGAATGAGTTCCCTTGTTTCCTTGTGGTTTGATGCCATTACTGAACGACATCAAACCCAAGGGGCTACTAAACGACCAAAAAAAAATATAAAACCTATCTACAAAAATACGGTTAAGTGAAAATAATTTGTGAGGGGGTAAATTATGGCATAGAAAACAATAACGGCAAACCACAAAAGTCAATTCATATATGTTTTTTCATTGGGAAAGAAATTTTAATTGTATTTTACGTATAAATATCGAAAACAATTTTGTAGTTAAATTCAGAACAATCATTTGATAGTTTTATTTTATTTATTTATTTATTATTTATTAACTTTAATGGGATTTTACATATTTCAGGTGGTTTTATGTAAAATACAGAAAGAAAAAAAAGGTTTAAGTTAACAAAAAAAAGAACATGATACATAGTAGTATGTTTGGAGTACCGAAAATAGGAAAAATTACATCATTTTCGGATGACACAGTCTTAACCATAGAAAAAAAACTTGTGAAGAATCCTATCGAAGCGCGAATATAGAAATAAAGAATCTAAAACAATGATCGTATGACAATTACCTATCCTTAAACTTGTACAATTAATTCTGATAACTGCAATTCACCCAAATGCTCGCTGGCTTAGACGGTTGGGAGCAGTTGGGACTTCTGTGCGGTATTCATGTAAAAAAAACAGTGACAAAAAGAACCATATTTGTGCATAACAATAGATCAGCATATTAAATGTACAGAATATATTGCGCACAATATTAAACGAATAAGAAAGCTATACTACATATTCCTCAAACTAAGAAATATTTTAAAAAAATCTATGGTACTGAAGGTTTACTATGCATTAGCAAAATAATTTATACAATATAACCCCATTGGGAATGGTTATAAGAAGACTCATTAAAATAATTCTAAAAAAACCTTCTGATTATTCAACCCGTGAGTTATTCGACGAATTTATATTTTTAGAAATAAATAGAATATACCATAAGCATTAATTACTTTAAATCGATAAAGAAAACGTAAAATTAGAGTCTTTGAGCACCAGGCCGAGAACCACGGGACAAATAATCATCCCTAAACTTAACACAATAGCTCAACACCATTACACATACTCAGCCATAAAATATTTTAGCGAACTTCCTAAAGAAATACGAGATGAAAAAATTTATGAAATTAAAAAAAAAAAACTTAAAATACACTTTACAACAAACTAATTTTAGGTGTATATTATAAGTGCAATTGAAAAATGTATATATGTTCATATACATACATTATATAGATACTTTTTTTTTTAAATGCGATTAGTTAACGGATAGTAATTGTAATAATTTATTTATTGTAATTAAGTTTTACTATAACTAAAATACATGTGTAATATAATAATGTAATAAACCAGATCTGAATTGCCAGATATTTCCCCACCTCCCTCTTCCCCTTCTCTCTTCAGCCTCACAACATTCCCCAATTGGGAATGCCATAGTCTCACTGGCTACAGACGGTTGGGAGCAATTGGGACTCTTGTGCGGTATTCATATAAAAATAAAATAAATAAAATTGTACAGCGGTTTATAAAGTAGATAAATAAAAAGAAAAATATAAAATAATATAATAACAGTTATAAGTTGAAGTTTCACGTAACCCGCCTCACTAGGCTAGCCTGTGTTGAGGCAGTAATTTTGCATATTATTTTATAATTTTATAATACCTGCAATAGACACCTATACAGGTATTAAGATATGCTCTATACATGGTTAAATCAATAATTTATTTGGGTGAGTGCACCGGTAAATGCCCTATCATTACTTTTAATCCATTTTTTTATATTGTATTTGAATTTTTATGTGAATCAAATTTTTTTATGTTAACTGGAGGAATTTTTAAGAATATTCTGATTATCTGTGTTCTTGACAGTACTCTTCAAATTAATTAAATGTTTAACAAACCATAATAGTACTCCCTCTCTAAACACGAGAATTTCTTAATTAGGAAGCTATTATTTGAAAAAAAAACTCAAAGGACTAATATTTAAAAAAAAAACATTTTTCGTACTAATATACCTACTATTATTATCATGTAAACAATGTTTTTAATTATACTCGTATATAATAAAAATCAAAAGGTGAAACATATCGATACCTTAGTTCAATAGGGAAATAACTCAAAATTTATGGGTTTTGAGTTAATGATGAAAAATGGTATATAAACTACCCTTCTCGTATTTCAATAAAAAATAAGTCTAATTCGTCTTATTTATGTAGTCAGATAATTCTTTATCGAATTATAATGAACAAAGGAACTTAATAAATGTAGCCATAACCAGGTTGATAAATTACTTGCATGTTGCATCTATTGTTATATTATAGGTGGACAAAATAACTTTACATCGGAGCGATGTCTTTAAGAAAAATTTTCAAATCCAGTTTTCTCAAAATGAGGTATTTTGAGTTAGTTCCCTATTGAACTAAAGTATCTATATGTATAAGTGCATGATGCAGAGAAGTTAAAAAGGGAAATGTTTTGACATAACCATTTACCTTGGTTTAATGGTAAACATTTTATAATTCCCATCTGAGAAAAGTTTGCTTTTATTTGTTAATTCACTTCCAGCACTAGAGGAACTGATGTGATCTCAGGAACCGCACTTATTTATAAATACTTCCAAATGGATTGAAATTTCATAGAAATAAATGATAAAGTAAAATACATCATAATTTTATTTTTTTCTATCACAATATGAATGATAACGGCAATAGATTCAGGTTAATCATTTTGAAACACGTATTATCTAAAAATTAGATTTTTTCTACGAGTAGGAAGTAATTTAAGTGATCCAATATTTTTAATTTGTAACAATATTGTTCTTTTGTGGAGTATGAAACACAATTGTACCTGCAATTGGCCGGATTACGTTTTTTACTGAGATTTTTTACATAACATTATCCTAAAGTCAGTTGGCATTTGAATGTTATTATCGAATAGGTTTTTTTTTTAAATTACATCTCTTTCACGTAGAATTTACATAATAAGTCTGTAAAAATTTCAACACTTATGCAGAAATCCGGAAACTTCATACTCGATTCAAGATACATAATAGATGTGTTGTGCAACTTTTTTTATTTAAGTAAGCAACAGTTTGCAGACTCAAATTTGCATCAGCTGCTCCACTAACGTATCGTTAAACTAATTTACATTTCTCCGAAGAAGACGTGATAACAACAACAAAAAGTTTACGATTAAATACATTTAAAAATAGCGGAAAAGGCGTAGGTAATCATATATGAATAAGTTGTATAATCTTCCATTTATATTTCAGCAAACTATAATATTGTTCATCGAAGGAAGAAATCATTTCGTGGCATGAAATTATAATTTAAATAAAACAAAGAGTTTGTTTATTTAAACTATAATATTGAATTCATATTTAGATGGCAAAATTCTGATAATACCTACAATATGACGAATTGATTATTACTAACGGCCGTTCTTTCCAACATTTCAAATGATCAATCTGAGGCACCGATCAGCCAAGTGTTTTGTTGAGCATTCGTTATGTTTGCCTATTTCCAAGCATTTTTAATTCTAAATCTTCTATGGAGGTGCCCGCCAACTTTCGTAGACTATAAAATAGTGCCCGCCCACATTCATGGAAAATAAAATAGTGACTGCCCACTTTCATAGACGTTTCTCTTTCGTTAAAAATAAGACAAAACGTAGATAATAATAAGTAAAATAAGTTAGGGTCTCTTCTCAGTTGTATTGAAAACATACTAAAAACATGTTGTGACATTTGAAAGCGGAAATAAATCTTTGTCATTCAATATTTGATTCTTCACTCTCTTGACGCTTTTTATAACAAGCCCTCTGCGGAGGGGAACTTAATCCACAAAAATCGATTTTACAAATTAAATGTGATAGAGAATTTCGTTGGAAAAAACATATCTGTGCACTCGAACAGTTTTGAGGAAAAATTTCGGCTCAACAGTTGCTAAGTAGGGTTGGGAAGAACGGCCTTAAGTGTCGTTAGATTTTAAAGTCAGCCAAATCTACTTTTTGGTTATTTTACTCTTTATGTGAATTGCTGTTGAACTACTGCTGCTTTTTAACGTTTCTGTATTTTCAATATCACCTAAATCCTTTTACATAACAAGTAAATCAAAGTCAAAGTTTGTCATTTTTTTAATGAGCCAAATCCATACATACTTTTTTCAAACAGAGAAGAAACTGTTTTTCTCCATTTCATTCATTTTGGATTTGACTGAATTTGAAATCTAACGACACAATGAATGTAAACAAAATTCCATGTTTCAAATAACAAGAATCATTATGAGTTGGTTCTACAATGCTCTTACCTACTCAACGTCAGTTAATTATTTGAAACTGTATCTGGTTCCCTAGTTTCGCTTTAAGTTTTCTTCTACTGCATCAATGTGTTCAATGTAAAAACACATGCTTGTGAGCATTTATTGAAATAACAACTTTTGCTTTCTGTTAACTAACTAAAGTTCGGTGGCCCATATATTTACGTATCGGTGTATAGAGTTTTCTATTTATGCCAGTTATTTTTTCTTAATATTTACACAATGGCAGTGGCGTGCATTGCTTTATGACAGATGATAGGCTGTGTGTAGTGTTTCTAGTTCTGATAAGAATTGTGCACTGAATATTTAAAAATGACCAAATAATGCTTGTTCTAACCAACTGTAGTAAATGAGCAAGCTCTGTTTCGACAGCTCTGAAGAATCCCAATTCTGGGTTGGCGGCGAAGTTAATCTGGAGAACAAGATGAGAAAAAGAGGTGATAGGAAGGACTGAAGAAACAGGAGGATGTTACGGAAATTGAATATGCCTACCTTGGTTCGTGGATATCCTCTAGCACTTAATTCACCTCACTGAAACTTCACTGTAATCCAGAATTGGACAATTGCTCCGGTCGTGGCGTTGAACACTTTTTGTTACTGCGCGACGAGCGGTTTGAAATTGAACTAATTTCGGCACTATCTTCTTCCAGTGACAAAAATTAGTATCAATACACTTTTATTTTATTTTATTTACATAATAACTAATTACAAGTATAGGGGTTCCTCTTCTTTTATATTACACTTTTTATATTGTTAGTTTTTCTTATGGTAGGCACAGTTTTACAGCCTTTATGAACTTCACGCAACAGCACAGTGGGGTTTGTTATATATACACAATAATTAATAGGTTTCCGAATACCAATTATTAAACGCCATAGAAGACGAACATTATTACATAACATCTAGGCGTGCTCGTAAATAAAGCGCAAGTTTCAAAAGTCTAAGGAAGAAAACCGGATAAAAAAACCATTTATTAAAACTTTTTCCATATTTTGTATTATATATTATTTATAAGCAAGGGTTTTTACTTTATATATCTACCTAAATCCACTTTCATAATCTTCTAAAATAGGTAGATCACCCTTGCAGTGGAGATGCGATTGCAAGATTTGGCGTCACACAACACAATACAAGTTTAATGTAACAAAAGCTTAAAAAAATATTTTCTACAAAAGTCACTTTGTGGTGTCATTATTAATAAATTAATAAGAATAACTTTGTTTACACCATTTTTTTAATACATAAATATCAACATGTTTCGAAAGCGAAGCAGTATACTAAGAATAATGACAAGCAAAAGTTTAAAAATTCGAAGCAAAAAAATAATATGTCCCGATGTTTTAATGGTTCAATGCTCATCAGTCTCTTCTCTTATAATAATTAAAAGTATGTGTATTGTTTTTTAAGCTATTTTTTTAAGCCATTTCCGAAACGAGAAATGTGGCTCTTTTATCAGATTAAATGTTTATATCGAAACCGTGATTACGTGATCTCATTGTGTCAAATAATTTGATTTATCAACCAATAAATCATAAATCACAATCTTTTTACGCTGCGAAGCATGATACAGATTCTAATAAATTGGGGGAAAACAGTTTATATTTTTTTTACATTTTGCTGTGATTAGATTGCATTCATGTAGTTACACATATGCAGATATTATGTAGATTAATATGCTAGCTCAGTTGGACTCGGTAGAATGATGCTGTTATAAATTTGATTTGAACACCGCTTACAGTGGTGTTCGAGTCATAATTTGTATCTAGGTGAAA